>BGPR01002054.1:161871-184370 GCA_013235015.1 Araneus ventricosus
TAGAGTAGAAGTGTTTTGTCATAGGATTGAAGTAGAAATAATTCGTTCGTAAATAAAAAATATCTCTCGTTAAAAAGGATTTATTTTAAATATAGGAAAAATTTCTAAGTCATTACATATATATATATATATATATATATACAGAGAGAGAGAGTATAAATCATAAAATGAAAGAGTATAAAATGTGAAATGAAAAACGCAATAAAAGCACAATAACTTTTCTTCAGGGGATGAAGTTTTTGTGAATTGCTAAATATAAAAGTTTGATATTTTCTTGCAATCAGTTACGCCGTAAGGCTTAAAACACAGATTTTCATCCCTAATGCCAAACCAAACCAAAAACAGCGAGAGGAGTTTTGAATAATTAGAACAGAAGTACGATGTGATAACATTAGAGAAAAAGTAAGAATAAGTATTTTACGTACCAGAAGGGCGGATGTTGACGTGGCAGTGTATGAGGAGGGTCACGGTACAGACTGGCGTTGAAGGGGTGTGAACAAAATATCAAGTAACAGTTTTCGGGCTTAACTTTGGCTGTTGCCAGGGGAGTGCAGTATGTTCGGAACGATGAAGATTAAATGGAAGAGCGATAACGATAGAAAGCGTAGAGAAATAGTGGAAGAAATCAGTAAAAATTGAGAGACCAGTGAAAAATGTTTAAAAGATGCGTTTTCGAGGTAAAATATCAGACATTACCGACTTGAGTGACCCTACCACGAAGACTAAACTTCGCGTCGGCATCTCTCTGATAAGCAATCCTTTATTTACATCTTAAATCCATTAATCAGAGGTTCGTAAAATGAGGGGGAATTTTATTAATGTTGAGGCTATTTCTAAAGTGCATGATTTGCTTTTTAGCAGAATTAGTGTTATTGCAAATTTTGTTAATTCTTATAAGTTGATTGATAATTGTGTTTTTGTAGATTTTGTATGAGATATTAGAGTTCCAAAAAATAAATTTATTGACGTTAAATTTGAATTCGTTTCTTTCGTCGTGACCTAAACCTAACCTGAACAACCGAAAAATTGACATTCACGATAAAACTGACCTCTAAAGAATTGAAAATACTACGGATACTAAGAGCAAAAGGTAAGTTTAAACATTTACATGTTAACATGTAAAAGAACTCTGTTGCTATCAAAAATATTGAAAAAGGCAATACAAGTATATGGAGTTTTCAACAATTAAGCTAGTTGCTTGGCTGTGGACAAGCTTTAGCCAGGTGAAATCAACTTTGCTGTGCAAACCATCCCTGTTACTAAAGTTGTTGAAAAAACAGAAAGGGTAATTTACCCTACAATGAAAGAATTTAGAAAGAAAAATCATACATTAACCCTAACAATAAAACATCACTATATGGAAAGTACTCATATCAATAATGTAATGCCGAAACAAAAAGTTTATTAATTAAACAAATTTTAATTATTATCCTATAAGTAACAGTGCTTAATACATGCAAGTAGCATGTGGAAAAACTCTAAATTATCTATGAAAAAACTTAATTTTTAAAAAAACCAAATCTAAAATATAATCAAAAAAGTGAAAATACTACAGATACTAAGAGCAAATGGTAAGTTTAAACATGTAAATGTTAACATGTGAACGAACTCTGTTACAACCAAAACTATTGAAAAAAAGCAATCCATATATTTGGAGTTTTCAACAATTAATTTAGTAGCTTGGTTGTAGACAAGCTTAGAGAGGTTAAATTAGTTTTGCTGTACAAAACATCCCTGTTACTAAAGTTGTTGAAAAAATAAAAAAGAATAATTTGCACTAAAATGAAAGAATTTAAAATGAAAAATACAGACACTAATACTAACACTAACGCTAACAAAATGCCATTGTTATATGGAAAGTACCTATTTTTTTATCTATGAAGTACATCAATATATTGCATTATTATATTTCAATAAAGCAATAAATACAGCATTCAATAAAATATCCATTCTTATTCACTATGAATTTTAGAATCAATGTGTTTACTTGTCCTTTACCTATTATCCTCATTTCAATATAAACTGCCACTTAGCTTGACATCACAGATTGCCAAAATTAGATTTCTAACTTTGATTCAACTTAATTTAACGAAGTAATTTAATTTATTTTAATATTAAAGAATTATTATGATACCAATATTAAAAATCTCAAAACCAGTTAAATTATGTAATCAATTAATAATCTAAATTTTTATAAAATAAAAAAATCGAACATTTAGAATCCAGTCTTGTTTAAGAAGCTTTTTATTTTATAAATATCCTGACGCCATCTATGTAGCAATTCAGAAACTAGTAAGATGTATATATATATATATATATATATTTAGTTAAATATTTCAATTAATCAAAACATGAGTTATATTTTCAATATATACAAATATCAATCCAAAAATTAAAATTAAAATCAAATTACCTTATCAATAATCATACAAACGAAATATAAAATATAGTTTGAATAACGACTATTACACAATGAAAAAAGATATCCTAGAATTGGAATTCCAACAATCAAATGCCTATCAGCCTTGGGAACCGATATGTCGCATTAAATCTAGATTTGTGAAAGCCAATTTTTGGGAAAACGAAAAAATAGGGGAATAAATCCCCCAAATCTTTCAAGATTACAAACGAGAAAGCATAGAAATTATAACATACCAATTCAATAGTTATAAATATTGTTGGGACTTGAGCATTATCCGAAAGACAGTTCCGCATTTAAAGTGAAAATATTATTTATAAATTAAGCTTTTAATACTATAATAAAACATTATAAAATTATTATAAAAATAAATATAGCATTACTAGCTGGTCCACCTTGTAGAAGTCCTTTAATTGTTGGTATAATTTATTGTCAAAATTAATATAATTTTCTTTTAATATAACTTGTATTAATGTTATATATTTTTTAATATTAATTATTTTATTTATGCTAAAATCTTCATGAATCTGTAACAAAATTTTCACTGTATCTTTAATATCTATACTATTGAATAAATCTCGAAAATCAAAAGTATGCACAAAATAGATATTTATGTCTTTAATACTCTTTGTAATTTCATAGCCATTATTAGTAATAACTGTATTATTTTGTACTTCTAATTGCTTTATATTCTGTTGCAGATATTTTTGTAAAATTTTACCTGTTTTCTTTATATAACTCTCATTCGCTACGCTTCTAAATTTGATAGGATTTTTATGACATTTGGTGTAAGAAAAATATGCGGATAGATCACTTTCTCTCAATAAATATTTAATTTTTTATCATAAGCTTTAATTCTATTATCTATTTCTCTTGTACTGAAATTAGTTTCAATATATGCCTCATTATTTAGAATATGTTCTTTATGTACTTTACAATAATAATATTTACAAATGATGGCATAATTGTTTGGTACTTTGTCAACATAAACTACGACAAATTCTTTCTGCAGATCCTCTATCTGTGTTTTAATATCCTGGTATTTAATTTCATTACGTGTTTTAAAGTTGTGTCTATACAAATCATTCAAAACTTTATGTTTATACTCCTCAAAAGCTTTTAAAGTCATACTGTATTTGTTGATTGCCATTTTCAATATAAAATTCTCTATATCTTTTTTTAATTGTGTTTTAATAATCCCATTACTATTGGATATTATCATTCTATGTTTTGTTCCCTTTTTCATTAGTTCTCTTAAAATATTATTTACTTTATTTAAGTCACCTGTATTTACATGTCCATGCTTTATATTTATAAAATTGTTATATTCATTACATATGCAATTGTCAATATTACTACTTTCTTTAATTTTATTGTAGTTAAATATCAATCTTCCTAGTTGCTTATTGTATTTAAAAGCTCGTTTGATTTTTATATTCTTAATAGGAAAATGATCGTTAAATTTATGCAAAATATCTGAAAAGTTACAATTATCAAAGGTTTAATTCATAAATAAAAATCCACAATATTCTATGTCTTTAATTTTATTATTGAGTCTTGAAAATTTTAATTTTTTGAAGATAAATTTGTAAATATCACTAATAATATCCCAACCATGAGTATGTGGTAAATTGTTACCAAATAAATCTCTAATAACTTTTACTTCCTTTTTATTTAGTCCAAACATGTATCGCTTAATAATCTTAATACTAAAATCATTGTCAAAGTTTAAAAACAATTCAGAAAGATCTTCTTTTATTTTTGCAAAACTTCTAATTTCTCTCTTTTCTTATCTGTTTTATTCTTCGATTGTCTATATATTACTTTATTAGGTTCTCTATATACTGTTAACTATTATTTTATATATATCGAAAATCAAATTTCAATAGAGAGACAAAAGGATGGAAAGAATTTGAAATTTGATTTTTGATATATTTCCACTCTTAGAATTGCAGCATTTATTGCGCATTCGTTGCGTTTGTTTTTTATACCATTTTTATTATTTCCCATTTTGTTTATTCTTATATAATTTTTATCCCTATTGATACTATCGGTATTTTATTTCGATCATTTTATTGTATTGCTTTTTTACGTTTTGTTGTTTATGATTGTTTTTTGTTTTTATATAGTTTTTACTACTGATTTGATTGTTTCTTGTATGTATATATATATATATATATATATATATATATAACTTATATATATCTTATATAGTTATATATATATATATATATAACTTGATGACTTTCATGACATTGATATATATATATATATATATATATATACAGTCGAACCTCGATATAGCGAACCCGGGATATAACGAACATTCGGTTACAGCGAAATTTTCACATGGTCCCAACTGAAGCCCTATGTTAATAATGTATTTTCATACGTTTACAACGAACAGCAAACGCTAGAGACTCGGTTATAGCGAACTGAAAATTTCTAAAACTTCAAACTTTTCACTTGCCCAAAGGGGCATTCTTTACTAATTGTGCTCAAGTCAAACCAACTTCTACAAGAGTTACCCCTTTTGCATAAAATACTTTGGTTCAGAGACCACATTCCTAGCCTATTGTACCTTTGTTAGAGTCGCTGCTAACCCCATAAGTGGGACAAGAGAACAACAGACAAGACTCTTTACAGTTTCCATCTCCCCTCCTCCCCCCGTTGGACACCTGGCCTAGTGTCAACCAGGGAAGGAGGGGACTTTCTGGTCTGACGACCCAGGAGCAATCACGTGCTTTCTCTGCCATTTTTGCTTACTTGCTTAGCTTATCATTCTATGAACTTTGCAGTGATCATGGCTAACGTTGGAAAAGCGAAAAGCCTTTTCTATCGGAGCAGAAAAGAATGGAGTGAATGATTTTTCGCAAAATGAAATAGAACATTTCGAATGTTGTGACGACGATGTCATCACATCTGGAGAAGTGAGTGAGGAAGATATCTTGGCATTAGTAAATGAAAAAAACAACTGTATTGTAGATTCGTCTTCAGATATGGAGGAAGAACTAGACGAACCATGGCCTTCAATTGCGGATGCAAAAACGTTTTGAACAATTTTTTTGCCACAGAAAACATCTACGAACATGTTGTGGACCTGTTTAAAATAGTGGATAAAAAATTGACGAGTTGTATATAAAATCGAAAACTTTTCAACCAAAAATAACATATTTTTTCAATGTAGTGGATTAACAAATAAGTGAAAAAAGGTAAATGTTTAGTTTGTTCATTATTGAGTATATTATTTAATACTTGGTTTGTCCCTAATTATTGATGAAAATATTATGTTAATAAAAAGTTTATTATAGAAGTAGTATCTTAGCATGTTAGGGTATTTTTTTTTGCAAATACGGATACAGCGAATCTCGGTTAAAACGAACTTCTGAGTCGGTCCGTTGAGGGTTCGTTATAACGGGGTTTGACTGTATATATATATATATATAGATAGATAGATAAATCAAGATAAAAGACATTTATATACAAAATATTAGAAAACACCGATAATAAGTATAAGCTCGTTCGGTATTTCCCTGCTGATGACGCATCCCCGACGTTAGCTTTATGTTCTGTCATGTTATTTTGTTTTTTTCTTTTTCTGAAATGGTTTTCTTTTGTTAATATATATATATATATATATATATATATATAATTAGGGTTCTATATGAAACCGTATATTCACAGCAGATGCGAAAAAACAGAAATGCTCGGTATTGGTTGCGAAAAATTCAGCTTTTTCTACATGCTCTAAAATTTGAAACATTGAAATGGGTGGTGCTGCTTGTTAGGCGACGATATAATATTTTAATAAATTTGGTTGAATGTATTGAAAAATGAAAGCTTTTTTTCTTTAATTTAATTTGCATATTACAAAAACTAATTGCATAACTGCATTTTTATATCCAAGTTTTACTGCATTATTTTGAAACAGAAAATCTCTTTTTAGATTTATTTAAGAGTCAAAATATGCTCACACTAGGTACTATATAATATTTAACTAGTTACTATAGATAGTAAAAGAAATCAAAGCAATTGCTTTTTCTATACTGTGGCATTATAAGATGGGGGAAATAAGCCAAGTAACAAAGCTTTCACAATTGAAAAATCTTGAATGTATCTTAATTTAATATTTTGATTTTGTTGGTGTATATAAGTTTGTTGTATGATTTTTAAACAAATTCTACTCTTGTTAAAGTGTAAAAAAATACACTCAGGTTAAAGTGAGATATCAGTAAATTCTTTTCTTAGAAACATCCACCTTTGAACTGTTCATTGAGCATGAATTGATCAAAGGCATTTGCAAACAGTACCTTATTTTTTTTCAAATGTTAATATGTGTCATCTCATTGAAAAAACTGTGAATTTGCTTTTAAAATAAGGATTTCTGACATGAAAAGCTATAAAATGCTTTTACTGAGTTCAATTAAAAAATTAGTGATCAATAATAATATGATCTATTAACTCCCATTTTATCGTGTAATTAATTAAAATATTATTATTCATATCAGATTATCATCTAAATGAAATTAGCATAGCTTAATAAGGTCTTAGCTCAGCCAGTAATTTTCTATTTTTTAAACTTAGAAGAGGAAAAAATAAAAGTTCAATTTCCAAGGAGACTTCTAGGGATTGGCAAATTATTTTGTGTATAATTTTCTCGCTTTCGGCAAATGAGAAAAGGAAAAATAAACTAAGTCAACAAATAGTGATTATAATACCGACGCTGAATAAAAGTATTTTTCTTTTTAATATTTAGAACTTCTTACAATAATATGCTAGTTAAAATTCTTAAACACAAAATATTATATTTCTGAGAAATATTTTAGGACATTCTTAACGAAAGTTAAACTGAAAGATGCAAATTACTGTCATCAGCTCATTACGTATAACTTAATGAATTTTACATGAATGCATGACAAAAAAATGCTTTTTTCTCTGTCTTTGTTCCTTCGATTTTAATGAGAATGTTTTCTTGATTAAACGTCAACAAACCGCGATTTTTGATGAAATGACGCTAATCAATAACATATTAAAGTTTATGAATTACATTAAAGTGATAATGGACGCGTTATAAAGAGAGGCAATAATAAAAATAAGTAAGTGCAAAAATAATTGCTTTTTTCCCCTATGAAATATAGCACTAATTGCGAAACAATGGAGGAAATTTTATGAATCATATACTTTTGATTTTGTTCGAGAACAATTTGACATCTTTTTCACAACTTCGTTACCATACATTCATTGAACTTCTGATCATCACGAACAAAAAACTGAATCATATGGAATCTCAATCCATCATTGTCATTGAATTTTTTGCTATTCAAAAGTTTTGCAAAAAAAGATAAATAAACATGATTCTTAAAAGAATTGCCCATTTAAGGACATTTTTCTTTGATTACTTTATATACTTTCACTAGCTTCTGACTAATACAATCATAGATAATGACCAAACAGTGACATTTAAATCAGCTATAAATTTGCTTATATGGTCATGATCACTTTCAACTCCATACTGAACGTGAAGAAGAATGCGAGGATTTGTGTCTTCATGCCATGTAGGTGAAATTCTGGTTACATCTAAGTTTTATACGCTTGAAATAACTTTGTTTTCAAGCGAGCACACATGTGTTTCTCCTTCGCACTGTTTCCGTGAAAACGTTGCCGGCTAAGGCATTAAATAGTTTTTGATTCTTATTTGTTTGTAAGGAATCATTGTTTTTTTTAAGGGATTTTTGTATATTTCGTTCATGAAGTTCAAGTCCCGTTTCTCTCAATCGGCGACTATTATACTTCAATAATAAGGTGTTATCTTAACAAATATCACATCAATTTTCATCATATAAAGGAATAAGCTACGAATATGCATGTCTTAAAGACATAATTTCAGTCTGTCTCTCGATTTTGAGAAGCTATATATATATATATATATATATATATATATATATATATAAGGTGTGCCTAAATGAAAAGTAAACTACAGTTATATATAAAGAAATATTAATAACAATATTCTAACTACAGTTCAAGCGAAACAATACAAGTATAAATAATCGCCATTGGCATTGATACACTGATCCCCAGCGCGTAGGAAGGGGGTGGATGGCTTCAGTATAGAAACTGCTGTGTCAGGCAAGCACCCATTCTCGCCGTCTTCTGATTCTCTGACAGACGCTTGGGCACGCACTGTGCACAAACTTTGCCAGAACCAAGTCTTTTGTGGATTATGTGATGCACAGTTCCTTTGCTCATCGACAGTTCAACAGCAATTTCGCATGTGGTGATCCGACGATTCTGCCGTATAAGCTCATCTACAGCCGAAATAGTGGCACTGATGGTCACAACGTGCGCCTGCCCAGGGCGTGGCAAGTCCTTGACGTTTATGCGTCCCGCCTCATAACGCTGACACCACCGGAATATGGTGCACCGTGCGAGACACTGCTCTCCCTACACCTCTTTCATCCTGTAAATTTGTGAAGCATGCTCCCCTTCTGCGCGAAGAAATTGGATAACTACTCTTTGTGCTGATCTGGAGGCAACATGCGCCATGCAACGAAATGCGGGAACAACTCTCCAGAAATGAGAATATTGATGCGAAGCCGTTAACTACGCTGTTGCAACTGGGAATACCACCACGCCATCTACCGGCTAGCACATTAACTCACTGGGATTTGATACAAGCTAATATCTCCTTTTCATTTGGGCACATCTTATACATCTTACGAAAAAAGACTGGAATCTCTTTGCAGAGCAACTATTTTTGCCTTTGCTTTCGACATACTTTTTATTGAAGCATAGTAAAAATGAACAATATTTGTCCTAATGATATCATTTATCAATGTTCAAATCTAGGTACGCAAAGTTTAATGTACTCCTATATTTGTATGAACCCATTCCAGTAAGCTCCAAGTGCTGTAGCCTCCGATTCTTTCGAAACAACAAGTTTTTTACTTCAAATAGAAATTAACTGATTCCCTTCATAGGGAATCCCTTTATTATTATGACACTTAATATATAATTTACATGATTTTTAAACTTGTTCTTAAATGCTCGTGAATATTAATGATGTGAACTTTGTAGATCCTCCGCGAATCCAATGAAGGAAGATTCCTTAAACTCTGTTATAATTCTGGAAATATCAGGAACCGATAACATTCATTTTAGAAGAGTAGCTTCATTTTCTAGAATTCCTATAGCTCTTCCTTGGCCTTTAACTTTCATGTTATTCTGTTCGTGGAACTGGTAACCGGATATGGCCGAATGGCAAATGCTGTTCTATTGTTAGTATATTTGCCTCCTAGAAATTCTGAATAGTAATGTCAGGATACAAGATTGGCACTTCAAGATCTCGAACAACCATAGGCAAACAGCGTAGTATAAACACATCTTACAAAGTTTCAGCCGTAGGGCATATCTTCTTTAGTGCCACATCAAAATGCTTGAAACCAGTTAAAAAAATTCTTTAAAAAATCTGCAGATAATTTGAGGGTATTTGGAACATATTTTCTTCAAAAATAATGTAGAATATCGGAAGAAAACTATGTTCCAAATACCTTCAGATTTTCCTACAGCCAAGGCTTAATCATTAATTTTAATTAATATAATTACTATATTTCATTAATCTAATTTGTAATTCAACTTCCTTTACGATGACGATTTAGATTGCGAAAAAACTTCAAACCCATCCTGGCAGGGATTCGAACCCGCTTTCATATACTTGGCAGGTAGGAACGCTATCCACAAGGCCACGCCGGACTACACGACATGGTGGTAAAATAATCTATATGAGTTTTAGCGTCACCATAGCTCTCGTGGCGCCATTCAGCAATGTAAAAATCAACCATGGTTAGAATAAGTGTTTCAAAGTCGTAGAGATGAGTAATAAATGAGATTAGTAATATTTTTGTTCAATAATTTAGATTATCTGTTTCAATAAATTCGTTTTCACTTTTTATCTTTCTGATAAGCCTTCTCTCCGTCCAAAGGGCGCAAGCTAGACTTTTACCTACTTTTTGGAGGAAAATAGGTAGTCAGAAAGACAGTTGGAAAACTAATTGGAAATTAATTAAATATGGAGGAAAAGTTTAAAATGTTAAAACCTCAAATATTTATTTTAAAGATTAATTCAGAATTCATTCTTTCAGTGGCATATTTAAGAAAATTAGTGCGTAAGACAGTTTTCGATTGGGAAATTTTTTGAAACTCCTTTCTTGTAAAATTAAACAATAATGATAAATACAATCTAATTTTGTTTTATATCCTTTGAAAAATAAAGCTGCAATATTAGAGAATATGCGCAAAATATGTATTTAGATGTTGTGAAAATCTGCTAAATAACTGCAAATTGAAATGAAGACAAAATGCAGATTTTTTGAAGTTTTAAAAAATCTACTGGATATTTAAAAAAAAAAATGAAAAGAAATTTTTTTGCAGATTTTATGCAGATTGAATTGAAGAGGAATGCAGATTTTTTGCTGTCTTACAAAATCTGTAGAATATTTAGAGAAAAATATAATAAGAAATTTTTTGCAGAGTTTCTGCAGATTAAATTGAAGAAAAAATGCAGACCTTTTGCTGTCTTACAAAATCTTCAGAATATTTAGAGGAAAATATAATAAGAAATTTTTTTGCAGATTAAATTGAAGAAAAAATGCAGATTTTTTTCTGTCTTCAAGAATTCTGCAGAAATGTTTAAAAAAACTTTTACAGATTTTTTTTAACTGGAAAGTTTGCAAAACGAACACTGAACATTAGTTGAAGCAATAATGACTCAAGTTCCATAACATTATTCCTGTAACTGAATAAACGAGATCGTGCACTGCACGTTTTTATATCCTATTTTACCTTTAGTCTCATTATCGAATATGTATTTCCAATGTTTCTTGCATGCCTGGTTTTGAAGGCAACGGAATACTACTAGAATTACTCCATACTGATACTACTGAGCACATCTAGCTTTTGTTTTATGTGAAGATGTCAGTATTATTTAGCTACACCTGCACTAGTAATACCACATTGAACAAATGTATCTGACCCCCCACTTTTAAGTAATGTTTTATAGATTAGATTTAAAAGAATAATTTTCAATATGTAAGGCTCTCTTCTTGACCATAATTTTGTCTTCACTGTGCACATTTCGTAAACGCCATTTAATCTCTGTTGCAATGGTGTCAACTTGCTGATCTGCAGTGATTACCAGTGTTTGGTTATGATTTACCATATATTGCAGCGATGATTACATTCATTAGATATTTAACTGCAGCTGGAGGAGTAATCTGTTCAATAAAAGGGGGAAGCAAAGTGGAGTGTCTTTAAATTGTTGTACGTTTGCAATCAGGTTTGGAATGGAGGATACCAAATGAGTTCGGCTACTATTCCTCTTCACACAATTCTCTACTATGGGTGATTTTTAATCTGTATCCGGCCAATTATTTGCACTGAATGAAGTGGTTCATAGGGAGTAAAAGTAACTATATGTAATAGCAGATGCTCTATTACCATTCCCAACAGTAAAATATTGTTGTAGGAATTCGGCAGCTGGATGTTTATGACTCTTCTTCATTCCATAGTATCCATGTTCTCAGTTGCTTGAATATCAGCTTGCAGTATTTGAATGTCCTATTTAATCTTTTGCATCAGTAGAATCTCAAAACAGAACAATGTGCAAAAACACCACCTAAAGCAAGAACAGAACTTGGGTAAAATCATATGGTCTCGGTGGTCTGGTGGTGATATCTCGGTTTCAAAACAGGAGAATTCCAGGTTCGAAACTCGATTCCGCCCTGCCTTGAATGGCACATGCCAAATCTGACGCCGAATGTCAACTGATGAAGTATCGCGGAAGCTTGTAGAAGGTAATGGCGACTCAGACGTTGTCCTCGTAGTCTGAACACGGCTTAAAATTAAGAAATCCGTCCCCAAATTGTTCTCGTGTTCAATAAAAACAGTCTGAAACAATATCAAACTGAACTCGAAAACGATTTTTCACTTGATCATTATTTAGATGACTCATTATTGACTATCAAAATAATAGTAAGCAGTGAGTCATGAATTGCCCTGTTATGCTCTCAATCGTTATATTTAACCTTTTGGATAAGAAAGCAATAAAATATAACAGAATTTAAGATAAATAACTAAAAACAAAACATGATATTAAGGAAAAAAACGTTAACTGATGCTCCTTTTGATGATGGCATTACCGACCAACGAGGACTCTATAAAACTTGGAGTCTCAGTGTTTCACATTCAGGAAATGATGTAGTAATTATACGTCAAAGAGCATGTTTTCTGCCAGAATTGATATGTTTTGCAGCTAACCGACCAAACTAGAAGGAATGTTTGAACCGACAACAAATTCTAGATAAGGTAATTGGCATCTTGTGTATCCGGCAATTTAAGTTGATAAAGTTTTGCGTAGAAACATAAAAAATTTTAACGACTAGTGATTAATTTCTTGTATGCTTTGTAATTATTTTCTCTGTTATAACATGACTTGAAATTTATAAAATTTGTAATGATTTTGCAACCGACAAATAACAAATTTAGATCTTTTTGTGCAAATCAGAAAAACAGATCGAAATTATTTCTTTGGCATAACCATAAAGCTCATTCAAATAATTCAATTGACTTTCCGTTGAAGCCTTTTGATTTCTCTGCGATATTTTATCGCTTCAAAAACTTTAACTTGTAGTAATTAAAACACCGAGTTTATTTAGGTTGAAAGCATTTTCAATATAGGAATATAAGCAGGTCTTTTATAGAAAATAGATAGGACTATTGTTATACATATAATTTATTTCAAGCAAACGGACTTAATTAAACTATATTTTCTCGCCTGCAGAAAATGTGTATCTAAAGTTTTAAAAAAATCAAATACAATTGAGTATTTTCATTAATAGAATTATTTCAGAAAATTTCTGTTCTCATATGATATTATTATTATGTAATATTTTGAAAATTAAACAGCTATGTGAGAAAAAAATATGGCCAAAAAATTATTGCTTTGTGTTTTAGTTTTCACTCCTGGGTGTGCTTTTATTCTTCAAATTTCAACATTTCAAATTTCTTCTTCATTTGAACCAAAAATGAACACTTGAGGCTTCAACTATATATTTCAAGATTTATTTCTGCAGTGGAGAAACGTTTCGGAAATTCAATTTAACTGGTTTGAAAGTTCATGCTTCATTTGGAGCATATTATAGAGCTTCAAAAATTAGATTGCCCTTATAAAATTTCTGCAAATCTTTTAAAGTCTCCTAAACCTCGAGGAAAGATTATGTCTTACATTTGAAATTGCTTTTCAAAGTTCTTTATAGTTAATACTCGTTTCTCGTTACGTATCAAATAAAATTGTCAAATATCTTTTCTTTCCACTTTTCACTTCTTTATTAACATTTTACTTCTACAATCTGATCAACATGCATACTGATTAACACAGACAATAACAAAATAAATTTGTGTAATTGATTGAAAATATCATATGTCTGGTTAACGACAGAAGTAAACGATAGTTTAACAATTTAACTTATTAGATAACAATGAACAGATAAATAGACAGGGTATCTCGAAAAAGAGGAGCAAGTACTTATCTCCTTAAATATTGAAGCTTTATATATGATTCCAGTTAAAAAGTTTCATCAAATAAGGTAGGAATTTGTGTGAAAACACTTTGGCTTCTGTGGAAGCTGAAAATAAGAAGTAAAAGTAAAATAGGAAATTAAATTTTTATTCGTTCCCCATAGACCAAAAGTGTCAATGAGTAAAGTGTTCCTCTTACACTCATCTATGAATAAACTAAGTTTTACGATTCCATCTGCGAACCTTGGAGAGATATATTAAATTTAAAGGGGATGCTCACAAATTTATATGAAAATGTTTATTCCAGGAATTCAAATTTATTCAACATAAAAAACCGCGAAAAGCAAATATTTATCTAATAGTACATCATTCAGTCATCATGGATTTAAAATCATTTGCCAATGACGCATACTGTTACGCAGTTTAACTGGCAGATAGTTGCAGCTTTCAACTTGATAAAGAATGAAAGAACATTTTGAGGTAATAAAATTTAAGAAAGAGGAAATTAATTAACAGGAAAATAGCCTAATATCGGACAAGAATATTAAATTATTTGCTCTAAGCATTGTGTGTATTAATAAGTTTTACCTAAGGGCAGTGGCGACTCGGCCTTTAGGGTTGCGGAGTTCTAGAACTCACTAAAATTATTTTAAAAAATTGTATTTTCATTTTCATTCTTGTTTGCTTACTTCTCCAATCTGAGAGTTCGATTATCAACGAAAAAATATAAAAACGAAAAAAATGAACATAAAATAAATGAAAAAAGTAAGTCAGACATATGATGGGGCTACACATTATATAGTTTTACAAAGCACAAAAAAATTCGCTCATTGCGTACCAACTAAGTGACACAATGGGCGAAGTCGAATAACTATCCTTTCTATCTTTGAACTTAGCCAGAACTGGATTTCCGGATGCTCCTGTTTGGCGCTAGGCCAGCTAATGTTCTCTTTCCCCTTCAATCACACCCAAGGTTCGCCTTTGCACTCTTGATTTGTTTTTCTTCGGTTTCTTTTTCATTTGCTATTTTTAGGTTTTGGATTCACTTTCATGTTACCTCAACGGTAAGTCGGCTGGTTACAGCGCATTCGGTTTCTGTTTTTAAAAATGACTCACCGAAAAAAATGACTATAATTACCTAAAATACAACTGAGGTAATTACAAGTTTAGACTAATTGAAGGTAAAGCTGCTTTTGAAAAATTGTATTTCAATTGCATCCTAATAATAATTTTATTGCATTACTTGTTTCTAAGAAGATGAGCCGTCACAGCTACTGTATCGCCGTAGATTCACTAGATGAAATAGTTTTGTGAATAATTCAATTAATGTATTATTTGACAATTTTTAGATTTAACTGGAGTTATCAAATGCATTGTTATTCCTGATTTTATGCTCTTTAATAAATGAAATATGTATATCATCCCCAAACTGTACATTGAAAGACTGGATTAAGGTATCCGACTGTGTTCGGAGACATTTTTTTGAAAAATAACTTACGTATATTTTTAATTTTTTTTTCAACTGCATATGTTTTAAAACTATGAAAATATTGTAAAATAAAGCTTTCAAAATAATATTTATAAAAAAACTGAGAAATTTGAAGAAAAATGACAAAAATATTTGAATTACGCAAACAGCCATAGACAAAATCATATTCTAAATACACATAAATCCTTGTAGGAGTACATTTTTATGACAGTTATCTGTGTTATGCTCTAAACTCTTTCTTGTACTTCAAAATAGTTTTGAGATATAGCTGAACATAGTTACTAAACTGGTAATTTTTCATAAAAAATGCTTTTCGTTTATATTTAAACACTTAAAAAGATTACTTGATTTTAAAATGGACCTCAGTTTTTAGAAGATAACAACAAGCAGATTACAGAAAACAATCTCAGAAATTTCATATCAATACTTGAATAACGTTTTGAGAAATCATTGTTACGGTCGACAGTTCTCCTCAAAAATATCATTTCTCAGAAAACGCATTTAAAGTTTTCATGCAAGTTAAAATAACGCTTACAGTTCGGTAATAAAACAGCTGTAACTCCATTTGTAATTCACCTAGAGTAAAAAGTGAGACAGTTTTAGAAAGCTGATTAAACCGGCTACAAAATTAAGTCATAAAATGTTCTTGATAATTTCATGAAAAATGGCGATTTTAAACCAGTCGGATACCTTAAACAGCAGTGAGAGGCATGGAAAAGTGGTCTAAGACAATTAATTTGTCTTCTTATATGTCTGTAAGTCTCGCAGATAGAAGCTTGAAACTTTGTATGTGAATAGATGAATGTAAGAAAAACATTTTACTAATTGATACTTTTGCATTACGGAGGATGTATAAAAATTTAATTTGTGTAACTTTTTATTTTTCATGCCCTTAGAAGTCAAAGTATCGTCATACAAATTCTTACCTTATTTGAGGAAACTTCGCAATTGAAAGTAAGTGTTTAAGATCAGTATTTGCGTAAATAAACGCTTTCTCCACTTTTTTGGGAAACCCTTTATTTAGTTAATGGAAATTATAAAAGCATTGATCTTTCACTTTTGTATCATTCAATTTAATAAAATTCATAAAATTGAGCAAAATTGTTCATATTTGACACCTCTATTGAGATCCAAAAAAATGTTTTCTTCAATTAATACTTTTTTTCAGAGAAAATTTGGAGAATCCTTCCATTCAATAGATTAAACGCACAAGAAACAAATTTTTTTACGCAAGAAAGCAAAGCAGTTTTAAAATTAATTAGACCTTCATAACCTGTAGTCATCATCATCAACCTGTAATAACATCTTAATATTATGTATGTTAAATACGATTTTAATAACATTATTTTTAATCATCTTTTATTTATGTTATTAATATCTTATTTATTATTTGCCTTCACAGCTTTATCTATATTATATTTATTCATATTTTTATTATTTATATCTTCTGTTATTAATTCTATCTAATTTTTATTCTTTAATCCTTTCCGGCGCAAGGCATTAAATTTTCTGAAATATGAAAAAAAACATCATGAATGGGTTTAATTTATTGTCTAGATATTGGATTTACATTTTTTAAAAACTTGCCTCATTCCGAGGAAGGGGGTAGTCCCCCTTTGGGGATACCCCTGTCATATGAGGACCCCTTTGGACACAGTCATCTTGAAACTCTCAAACCATAACGTTGAATCTTACACAAAATCATAAATTAAAACTTCAAGAATATTGGAAGGAAATGGTCGAGTGAATTTGCTTAAATTCTAAACGTCAGGAACTCAAAAAAAATTCCTATCTCCGAGTCAAGAAATTTCGGCATTTTAAATCTATATTTTTTTTCCCAAAATGAAAGCGATATTTCTTCGTGCTGCCATCTACATTTTAAAAGGAGAATTACCAGCTGCCTTTTTCCACAATTTTTCGAGTTTCAAAGTGAAAAGAGATTTTGTTAGAAAATTTTAAAGTTGGTGTTATCTTTTGCGACCACCGCGCCGGAAAGGTTTAAATCTTACTCTTGCTTTTATAACTTCTCGACTATTTTATCTTTTCTATATATAACTTGTTACATATAAAAAAAATCAGTAATATTCTTACATGTCCTATTTTTAAATTCTCACTTATTGCATTTAGATTGTTTTAAGTTGTCTTGGTATTTTAGAAACTATATGAGTCGGCGGGTTTAAAAGCCTCCGCAGTATCTCTGTGATTCGTGTTGTCTTCGCTGGTACTCGTCCGATTGCTTGTAAATTGCTCGTATATCTCCTATGGATTGGTTGGGTTTCTTCATCATGGATATAGTAACCTGTAGTCAGTAATGATTTTTTTACGTGATATACTACTACTCTTCCTCGGCTGATGCTTTCAAAAGTAAGAAAAGTTATAATTTCAAAACATGTGTCTGGTTTTATGTCAGTACTAGCCGCCTTCGGCGATCAGTTTGTTTGTCGAGAATATATTTTCAACTGACTCTCTTATGAATAATTTTATATTCATGGTTCCCTTAACAAAGTAATTTTAAATTTCAAATTGCGATAGACATTTCGCTCGAGTTCTTTTTGTAGCCTTGCACTTGTTCTGTTCTTTGTCTACATGAACGTCCCTAATGGAGTCAAGTAACTGTTCGTGTTGTGTAATATCTAATTGACGCGAACTTTATTTAACGAATTTGATTTCAATATCAAAATAACGCGGCACGATTTACGTCCAGCAGCATGTTAATTGACTTAAAACATGCTGAT
This sequence comes from Araneus ventricosus, assembly GCA_013235015.1. NCBI lineage: Eukaryota > Metazoa > Arthropoda > Arachnida > Araneae > Araneidae > Araneus > Araneus ventricosus. The sequence continues at coordinate 180,089 of BGPR01002054.1, forward strand.
AAAATGAATTAAGACACAGCAACCATAAACTTTCAGTTTACTGAATTATTTCCTTTTATACTCATTATCTTTAGGAATTTCTTTCACAAAAAAGAATTCAAAGATTTCATAAAAAAATTTATCATATAAAAAAAGAAAGTAGAATCGAATATGATATTATCTTAGCTTTCAACAATGGAAAAGAAACATGCAATTAAATAATTGCTTAAACAATGAAAACGCTTTGAATTTCATTGTAACAATGAAAAGCATTGTAAATTATGTCAAAAATATATTTAAAAATTTATTAAAATTAGTGAAAAGATCATGCCGCAACTTAATTGATATCATTGAAAAGATAATGTTTTACATTTTCAGACGAAATAAAAATTATTTTTTGTGCTATAATATGTTCGGAAGTTATTAAGGGAAAACGCTAAAATGTCTCTTAATTTATAATTAAATAAAATTCTAATTAAAATTTCAAAGAAAAAAACGGCTCCAAGGTGCACATTCCCACACTCCAAGGTATATTTGAGCCAAATTTCGTTGCTCTAGGTTTAACGGTTTGTCCTGCAGAGCGCCAACGCACACAAATTTTCCTTTATTATTAGTAGATATAATGGTATCATCTTTCGGTGTTAACTTTGGAAAATGACATTCGAAGGAAAAATTTTTACAGCTTGTTTAATATCCAAAAGTTATTCATTTAACACCAGTTTTATTTCCGTGTTGACGTGAAAACGTCTTTCTGCTCTTTGCAGTGATAGTCGGTCGAACTTTCTTGTGTGACAAAATACCTTCACATTTGAATCGCTAGTAACTACGAGACAAATAATGCGAAAAGAATTGTTGACCCCACAATGGAGAGATCATATCTCTAAGAGTTTGTCCCATAGTATTTGTTTTGTCTGTGATGTCATCGTACCTTTGTAGATGCATGCGCGTGATGGTTATGAATTAGCTTTATGTAAGGTTATTAATAAGTGTAGCGTTTAAACGCGTTTAGCTATTAGGTTGATTCTGGTGTCATTTTAAAGAGGAGTATTACTAGGACCTAAAGTTAGACAATCAAACATTTATCAGAATATAAGAAAAAATCGGTATTAAATTGAAAATCCAAACTCCGCATGTTTTATTATTATAACGTGCAGAGTTTTCTTTCGAATTGTACAAAACTTACAGAATACTTGATAATACGTAAAAGAAACATTGTACTAAAGTTGGAATTCAAAAATTTGAATTTTACGGGAAATATGAGCATTTGTAGTAAATAATGTTTTACTACGCATACGCGAAATGTAGTTCTATATACTGTCAACAGATAGAGCCATCAAAAGCTACTCTAAATAAAACATAAGACCGTAGAGTTTTCGTTAAAAAGTCGGGATACTTTAATACAACATTTACACAGAGTAGTATAATGGCTACAGAACAGATAAATCACAAGTTTATCGCATGCAGCAAGTGTCTGTGGTAGCTTGTGATTTATCTATTCTGCAACCATTATAGTACTGTGCGAATATTTTATTAAGGAGATTGATAATTAAATTACATATTAATACGAAACACTTCTTTTATGATTTTATCCCGACGTTTTCACGAAAAATCTACGGCGCGGACCCGAACTGCGCCTTTCTTATGCTTTTTCCCGAATGCGAATTACTTACGTAAGTCTCTACTTCTATCAGTATTCACACAATTACAATTAAATATCCGATTTTATCAGTATTAACAGATTTACGGTTAAATGCATCGCCGTTAGAGAAATGACTTCAAATGTTTTAACCCTTTAACAGCGGGTGTGGTTTATAAACCGCATACTTTAATTATATCCAGACGCGGGTGCGGTTTATAAACCATATGTTGAGGCTGTGGCTTTTGTACCACTAAATTATAAAAATATTTTTCATATATGAATAAAACAAAATAAATCTTTTTTTTATCGTTTAGGTTATTCGTCGGGGGGGATACCGCGTGTTCATGAAAGACAGGCCGCCCCGATGGCACAATAATGGTGGTGTGGCTCTTAGGGTCCATCTCCGAAGACAGGACGTAGCCCGGTAAAACGGGGGGGTTGTTGCATGAGCCGCTCGTAATGGGGGCTATAATGCAGGAGCCAGAGTGCCTGACTTTGCTGTCGCGGCGGCCGGTCTTTCATGTTTTATTCGGATGCTACGGCAGGGCGGGGTGATGTTCCTTGCGGCTTACAGCTAAATTAAAAAAATATTTTTTTATAAAAATAAATAACAAAATCTTAAATTTTTGTCCTTAATTACCGAATGCCTACTTCAAAGCGTTAAATTCTGTGTTCTTTAAGTTAATTCAATTCTTTTTATTTGAAGGCTAAATTCCATATGAAACGATCGTAATTAGCTAATTCGTTTGGTTAAAAATTTGACAGGTAAACAAGCCTTAGAAGTCGCCAAGAAAGAGCGATAAGGAATTAGTCATGCACATATTTTTGATTCGCTACTGAAACACAATAAATGCATGACACGCATATTTCTTTTTGTGTGCTTAGCGTTACCGGCCGTAATAAATGTACCCGCAGTTAATGGGTTAAAAATGCAAAAATTGCCATTGACTTGACAAACATTGAAGCCATTAAAACGCAAGTTTGAAGCCGAAACGGAATGAAAAATCAAAACCCTTACACATACGTCGTTTTTAGTGATTTCGAGGAAACTCATGCAAAATTCGAAAATAACTGAACAACGCGTTTGGTCGAGACTGCGTAGCAAACAAATTTACGGACCAGGAGACGAAATTCGGGATGATCGAGATGAAACAGGACCTCCGTCCGTCGCCAAACACTGAAACAATTAATGCGGCCACTATCTTGAAACGGAATAAAAAATCAAAACCCTTACACCCTTACACGTTTTCAGCGATTTCGAGGAAAACTTTTATCAAATTCGAAAATAACTGAACAACGCGTTTGGTCGAGACTGCGTAACAAATAAATTTACAGACAGACGAAATGGCAAACGGCCGAGCTGAAACAGGGACCTGTCTTCTCCCCCGCCGGTTATATTCAGATCCATACAAATTTCATTCCTCATCTCCCCTATTTGAGTAAAGCATCAGGTGCGAATCGAAGTTTACATCAACCCGACCGAAATTCCTTCACCATGAAATGAATTGTGATAGCGATGAGAGCAAATAGTGTCATTGTGGAAAATATACGTTTCGAAATAGAATGCGTCTCGGCGTCGAGGGAATGATGAATCAAAAATGAAAAGATTTCTTTGGGAATGAGATCTCCTTCAGAATCGTGGGAGGGAAATAGATTTTCACCTTGAGAAGCACCCACACTTACAGGATCAGAGGAATCTCAAGAAGACATATTGCTTCTCCGGAGGTTTCTTTTAATATAAAGGCGATAGATTTTTCCTCCTCGAGAGATTCTTTGTGAACGAAGAAATAGCTCTCGATAGCAGAAATATTGCGAGAATATTCCCTTGGATAAATAAAATAGATACATGTGTCAATCAAAGTATCGATAACAACGTATCATAGATAAGAACCATGTAGTTTTATAAAGGAGATAATTTTATACTATTAAAATATCAAACTTTTAAAGGCTGAATTAAATTACAAATAAGTTTTGAATTTTTCTCTGAAATAGTTTAATTTGCAGTAACTAATTTTTAGCAATTCAGTTCTAGTTTTTAAGATTTTCCATTTAAAACCAATGTATGCTTATTATCTAATTTTTAAGATTTTCCATTTAAAAACAATGTATGCTTATGATGAATATATATTCTGAAGGAATTGTTTTTTCACTATTTTAGATATTAAGTTTGAATATCTAATGTCTTAATTTTATACCAGTTTTTACTTTCTCACATCCCTTTAAGACCGGAAATATTTTTCCTTTAAAATAAATTTTTTTTAGTTCATATTTAGTCTCAGATCTTACTAACACTGTAAAAAATAATTTTAAAAATTTATCACCTCCCTCAAAGGCAGGAGCGCACCCGTACAATCGTGCGGGTTAGGTATTTTCTGTGTAAACAGGAACCCGCAAAATCGTTCGGGTTAGGCATTTTCTGTGTAAACAGGAACCCGCACAATCGTTCGGGTTAGGCAAGGTCCGTGTAAACAGGAACCCGTAAAATCGTGCGGGTTAGGCATTATCTGTGTAAACAGAAACCCGCACAATCGTTCGGGTTAGGCATTTTCTGTGCAAACAGGAACCCGTAAAATCGTGCGGGTTAGGTATTTTCTGTGTAAACAGGAACCCGTACGATCGTTCGGGTTAGGCATTGTCTGTGTCAACAGGAACCCGTACGATCGT
>BGPR01002055.1:1291-15728 GCA_013235015.1 Araneus ventricosus
ATGAGGAAGTTTTCTGTGATTGATTGTCAAGTGTATTTTTTTGCATTCCATTTTTAATTTGTTTCAATGTTGTATATTATTTTATATCTGAGTGGATTGAATATACCTGCTTTGATACAATTTTTTTTTGTAAAGCACAGTCTTCAATGTTGTATATTATTTTATATATGAATGTATTGAATATGTATATACCTGCTTTCGTACAATTTATGTTTTCGTAGAGCACGATCTTTTGAATCTGTTTCTGTGATAGCTCCAAAATGTGAAATATTTAATTGTGTTTATGGGGGACGTTCCTGATGCTTTCACTATATATAAAACGGCCCTTTTCAGGGCCAAAAAATTTTATTCCTTCTTTATTAAGGTGAAAGCATTAAAAGGAAATCAGCTTTACTTTGTAAGTTTTATTTGAAGACAAATAAATTTTTTGAGGCTAAAAAATTTTATTCTGTGCTGATTTAAGTTAAAGCATCAGAAGCAAAATAAAGCTGATTCATATATATATATGAAGATTTTAGAATAACTTCTAGGACACACAGTGTCTTCATTATAGCGAGCGAAGCGAGCAGGGTTTGCATAGCAAACCTGGGAGGATTGCAACGCAATCCTTCTGGGGGTTGGCGAGCTTTAGCGAGCAGGGGGCAGAGCCCCCTAGTAGGTTATAATTTTGGGAGGGGCCAATATGACCAAGCTTACAGTTATTTGCGCTTGTTTTTTTTAAAATTTTTTTTAAAGTAAACTATCATTCCATGATTAAGGATAGTTTTCAAGGGGTTTTAAACAAAGTGTTGGGACTAAACAATCTAGTTATTATTATTTTTTTTATGTTTTCAGTTTATTTTTATAACTGAACTGAACTGAACTGAACTAATGCTTTATTATATGATAGCGTGCTGTTTTATAACACGTGCGTATTGAACATTTAATTGTATTCGCGTTAATATTATTTTCCTCGCTCCCCTTACTTTTTTACTTACTTAATGTGTTACCTTTTTTTAATAAAGTTTTTTTTTTTGCTCTGGTCCCAACAAAATTAAATTTTATACAAAGGAAAAGAATGTTGTTTTATTATTATTGAGCTATAAATACGGTGTCATGAAGTGAGTACATGAAAAAAGTTTGCCTTTTTATGTAAAGTTTACAAAACGAAGACCAGATTTCTTGGTACACTAGCAAACTTATAAAGAACTTCTTCATCTCTTATTTTAATATCTCTATGGATCGAAAGCAATGCTAGTCCATTAAGCCTACTTTCCGATGTGGTATTTCTTAAGTAAGTCTTCAATCTTCTTAAACTTGAGAAGCTTCTTTCCACGGTTGCAACAGAAACAGGCACAACTGCTAGTAATTTCAAGAGAATATAAATGTTGGGGAAGAAAGTCTTGTCACATTTTTCTAGAGAACTAATGGCTGTTTTGGGAAGATTTTCAGATTTTTCCTGACTCCACTTTTCTTTCCACGACATAAACTCACTTTGCACGACCTCTTTTTGTGACAAATGTTCTTCGTAGAAATTGAAAGCAGCTTCCAATGAATAGAAATCTGTTTTGGTACAAAATTCTGGAAGGATGTGTTGTAAGGATTCAACTGTTTCCTTGTGAGATTCAAAGCGTTCCTTCAGTGAAGTACAAAAATCATCAAGGTAAGGTACATAAACAGCTCGTCGATAGTATTCTTCTTCTGTGCTGTCAGGGACGTTGTTGCGGGCTGTTTGAAGGCGACAAACTCTTGGAATCTCTTCTTTAATGTCGAGCTTTGCAGCGGTTTCCTTTAGTTGAGCATACAGGGTTTTAGAGTTGTCATTAGCATTTACTCTTTGTTTCGATAGCAGATCTAAGACACTGTTAACATTTACTATGACTTGAGAAAGATCTATGTTTTTTTTAAGCTTCTCAGATCTTCTTCTTACTGCAGCTTTTTTAAAATCTAATTAAATAAGCTTTGAAATTCTTTAAGAACCAATGAAAACATTGCCAAACGATATTTGAAAAAAAATCAAATAAACAGGAAAAATAATGGTAAAGTAATTACACCTTTGCCTAGCAAGTGAGTATCAATAAATTTTCTTTATTTCAAAATCGTCTGCGTGTCAACTTTTTAATAAATTTTGAAAAAATTAATAAAAATTGAAGAATAAATGTCACAGTTATAAAATTGGTATCATTAAAAAGGTAAAAATTTGAACTTTAAGATGGTATAAAAATAATTTTCGGGGTATAATTTGCTCCGAACTTACAGCGGAAAAACGGTTTCGATTTATTTTTAATTAACTGACTGCAATACATATTTTCGAAAAATATCACGGAAAATGCCATATCTTGCTTAATTTCCAATTAATTGAAATTTTAATTAGATTAGGGCTTTTAAAAGTCGATGATGATATCTCTCGTCTTATATAAAATATATTTATAAATTTCAGATATAAAGGTATATTAGTTCAAAGTCTAACCGTTGCCTAGCAACTGAATAGCTAGAAATTTGTGTTATTTCAAAATCGTCTACAGGAAATCAATTATTTATTAAATTTTTAAAATTAATAAAAATTGAAGGAAAAATTTAACGCATATAAAATTGGTATCATTAAAAATGTAAAAATTTGAACTTTAAGATGGTATAAAAATAACTTTTGAGGGATGATTCGCTCCGAAGTTACTGCGGAAAAACGGTTTCGGTTAATTTCTAAGTAACTGACTGTTTAATTAACATTTGCACTTTGAAAAGTTGACAGTAATCTTCCCCTTGTCTGAATTAATAAGTGTGAAAAGTTTGATTGAAATGAGTGCCGTGGTTTAGGAGATGTGGAACATACATACATACATATACCCACAATGACTTTTATTTATATTCAGATAGATGGCGCCATAGGTACACTAGTGTATTTTACAATTTATTTATTCTAGTTGGCCCTACATGAATGACTATTGACGGTTCTAAAAAAATGTATTCATCCTTAATTAGAAAAGAGAAATAACAATAATTGTTTCATACCTGCTGAAACCATTCGAAAAAAAGTTGGAATATTAATAATGAAATAAGGTGTCAATTGTTGTATTGCAAATAAGTGAATATTGTCTTTCATGCAAGGGTAGCTTCGTGAACTTCAAAGCAGTCTCAGAAGTGACGTATAGTTTTTATATTTCAGAACAAAGAACTTTCACTCTTTTTTATTTATTTGAGTCTGAATTTTTTTAACTTAATTTCGAGGCCCAAATATAACCTCAACCCCGTTTACTTCTTCTTCTTAATTTAATGCCTCGTTAAAATATGAAAGGATATGAAAATAAAAACCAAATAGTTGGGGAAAAAATAAATAAATAAAAATTATTCTTATCAAACCTTCCATAAAAGTTAAATCATTGTGCCTTATTAATTCTTTATTCAATGGATAGATTTTTGAATCTTGTAAAATGAAAATCTTGTACATGGAAATCTTCCAAATCCGTGGATCACTTTAGTTTTCCAGTGAGTTGGAGGATATAAACGAAATAGCGATTCGCTCATGATTATTTTTCATAGTTGACGTTGCATTTTCAGAGTAATGTAACTGAAGTTCTTCGATAACAGATGTCTGGCATTGTTCTAAAATTTAATCAAAATTTCCTGAGCTATAGCCATTAAAAGCCTTACATTGCTTCCCTAGGTTCTCTATGCAGTGTAAATTTCGGACACCAGATGTCACTGCAATACTGCCGTTAAAGTATAGTTTGTTCCGGGGTATTCTTTATTCTTTGGTCGAAAAAATATATAGCGGGAGTTTTTCTATTAACCTTCTCATTTACTTCCGCTAAAAACTTATAGAAAGTTCTCAAACTTGATTGTGCCTATATTATCTAACTAAAGGTTTTCGATTGGTAATAAAATAATGTTATTTCAATAAAATAATGTTAAATTATTAATTGAATTAAATTATTAAGCAAAATTACCTTTTCCATAGATGGGTTGTCAATGCTGTTTTTATTTTCTAGTGTAAGAAGTATACAAAGAGAATTTACAGTTATCATCAAGACATTCAACCTCGAGATTTTGATGACGCTGCATATTTAAGATTTCCCTACATCCGAAGAAAACATTTTTGAAACGATGCCTGAACACGATAATTCAGAACCGAAGTGAGCTAGACGAATGAAATTTGGCACATGGTCTTGGCACCAAAACTGAAGATATGTATTAAATTTCAGACGAAATTCACCCACGGAAGTATCTCCTTGTGCACACGAACACGGTAACCGAAAAACGCAACGGGTTAGATTTATGAAATATGGGATATATTTTTCATCATCCAGAACAGCAGACCTGCGACACAGTTTCGAACAAACCCGTTAATGCGTTGACTGTCTGTCTATTCGTGTGTATGTGCACGCAATAACTCAAAGCGCAAAACTTTACATAAACGAAATTCGGTATGTGGCGTAGCGAATGTAAGTGGCGCTCAGGGCATAACGTTATTATTTCTCGCCCCAGCCGTCATCATTGGTTTAGTAAGAGTTAAAAGAGCCGAGGGAACGATATTATTTTTTTGTCTCCGCCTCACATTTGACTTTAAAAATTGACATAAATGCACTAATGTTTTGTCTCCATGGCGCCTCATCAGGTTGACGGGGGTGGACACCCGCCTTACCCCTCACTCGCTACGCCAGTGCTGCGGTCTTGGAGCAAAAATTGTAGATGTGTGTCAAATTTTGTACCCATTCTGAGAAAGGTAAGAGGTCCAAAATGAATACGCTATTTTCTTCATTATAGTACGAAGCTTAACACAAAAAGCCTCGTATTGTGCAACTATAGATGAAAGTCAATGGGAGAACACTCTTACCGAGTGTGGTTTGATTTTGTAACTTCATGTTTTCCGGCGACATCACCAGGAACTATCATCTGGAAAAACAATTTTCATTCTATCTGGAAATGCAAAAATAAAAGTTTAATGCCATTTCGACTGAAGTGTTAATTTTTCTCTGTTTGCATCAATTTTCTAAAAAAAAAAATATTTTTAATTGCAAGCGCTTACACACAAACGTATTAAATATTTTCACAGGATGGAATAAGAACGTGCATGTGAGTAAATACAAAAATTAAAAATGAACTTGATATTTTCCTTATACAAGAATGGGTACATGCATCTTACATTTTTTGTTAATAGGGTCCAATTCTTTGCAGTTTCACTGTTTGCAGTACAATGAATAAGAGCGAGTGCATGTTTAGGAAAAATACCATTCTTGTTCACAGATTTGGTTGAAAATTTGATGTAGGTCTTTTTCAGACTCAGCGCGGTCTAAGACGTCGATATGGATCAAAATCTTGACTCTTTTCTTCTAACGATTACAATACTTTCGCTGTATCATACGAGAAAATAAAAAAAAAACTCTAGAATGATATTTTCCTGAAGTAAGCAATCATAGGATCGATACTGAATTGTTCTATAGAATATTTATCGAGTTCAGTTTAAATGAGCCATTCAAGCCAATTGAAATGATTCTTGAAGGAATTAAGCTGTTCTAATACTCGAAGTTTGGGAGGAAGTAAATTTTTCGAGATGCAAGCATAGAAGATAAAAGAATGAAAAGTAAAGTGCCAAAATCATAATTAACTAGGTGTAATTAATTTAAATTTTTGATTTCAGAATAAGCCCGTTATCAGTAAACTAAAAGTAAATACAGCCACTCGAAAAGTATTTGGAAATCGAAAAACTTTTCTGAGTTTTGCGATATTTCTTTTCCAAACAAGTATTTCAAGGTAAGATTTTTAGACATGATTCCATGTTTCTTCTTATTTAGATCTGTATAGATTTTGTTTGAAAATCTGGAATGAATGAATTTAATTTTTAAAAATTTATTTTATCAGGCTATCTATAAAAATATCTCCTGAAGAAATAACTCATAGAACAAAACTCGAGCTTATTTAAAAAACAACTCATTTTTTTCCTAACTAAACAGTATTATTTAATCGTTTTCTTAATTTTCCCGCCATTTTTAATACAGGAATTTGAATTGAACTATGCATATTTTAGACAGGATTGATATTCTAGTTTTTTAATAAAGCATGATTAGGCAGTGTTTGTCAACACACTGATTTTCTTTTTCTGCCCCTACTGTTGTATTAAAATCCTTCTTTATTCGAAATCACAAATGCAGGGGGACCTGGGGGGGGGGTAAACATATACTACACTGACCTCCTGTAACAATTAAAAGTTTTGATGAACTTTTAACTCAGTTGTGTGTAGACTGTGTGTTAACTGTAGTTGTGTGTAGGTTTACTCACATTCATTTATTGCTCGGATTACAAGTACCAATGTGGTCACGGGGCAACTATCTGAAGTTTATTTCCCATACGCTGTCAGAATGTCCACCTTAAATGTATCATGTTTTGCATATTTTTTTCAGGCGATCTTCATTATTTGGATGAACCTTCCCCATCGGGGGAGGGCACCACGAGTACGTGGATGAGAAGTCACAGAATAATTAATCTGGTTCTCGCTTCTCCTGGGGGTATAATAATGGACGTGTGGTTGGGTTACCCACATTTCCGATGATGGAGGCGCCTCTTACGGTTGGGTTCTGCGCTGGACGACCATTAGGCAACAGGCCACAGTTCCCGTGTTACTGTCGCGCAGGCTCACTTATGCAGTATTTCTCGGGCCCTGAGCCTGATGGGGGGTTTCATTTAAGATAACTTGAAAGTACTCATATAGATCTTTTTGAGTTTTAAAGTATATCAGATTGTATTGCTTATTTACATAAGGTTCAGATTTTATTGAGAACTTTTTATCCTCTTTTTCCAAATGTTACATGTTTCAGAACCTTGCTTCAACTTTACATTAATTATTATAGTCATCCTTTTAACTTGATGCAGCATTGATATTTCGCTCCGCTTTGTACTAGGCCACAAAACTCAAAATAAGATGTTTCATCTAGTAAAAGTACAATATTATCTGGGTTTTTTAATTAGCAGGTATTGCATCCCGTATATAAAAAAAACTAGAAAATCACCCGTCATGGTTTGACGGGTGCAAATTGCCTCTTAATTCGAGAGATTTCCCTTCAAATTTGACGTGTTTAAATAGATATATATGCGAGAGAAATGTTTAACATTGATTGAAAACAAATAAAACAAACATATGTTTCATGAGAGGAACTATTTTTTTATTTACATATTACTAATATAATAGCCCAGATCCTCCGGTAACGCTCTGACGTCACCAACAATAAAACTCGCACCATAGCACTGCGAGACGTTAAACAGCATTATTTCATCGTTAGATAACCTAAATTTCAGTAATTTTAAATTTAAAAGAGTAATTGTCGTTCTAATTTCAAATTAAATAGCTCTAAAACAGTGAAATAAAATTTGCTATTGATTGATATAAAATTTATCTCGCTATGATCAATAGTACCCGAGAAATTTTAAATTATATTAATCATGTCTTTCAAATTAATTTCCGTTTTTCAATAGAAAGTTGTCAGTGGTATATCATGCGCGTTTGGACAGTTATTGAATTATAATAAAATTATTAAACAACGAAATATATTTCACACGGAATGTTGTTTGCCAAGAGGTTTTTTGAATAAAGAAATATGTAAATAATATGTAATTAAAAAAATAGTTCCTGTTATAAAACATGTTTATTTTATTTGTTTTCAATCAATGTTAAACATTTCTCTCGCATATATATCTATTTAAACACGTCAAATTTGATGGGAAATCTCTCGAATGAAGAGGCAATTTGCACCCTTCATACCATGACGGGTGATTTTCTAGTTATTAAAATGTTTCTTTATTCAAAAAACCTCTTGTTAAACAACAGTCCGTGTGAAGTATTTTTCGTTGTTTAATAGTCATCGTGTAAGCTGGAATTAACGGGAACTGGCGGCGGTTGAGAACGAATGGTAGATTCACGTCACTGGTGGCTAATTTAATTCTTGGCAAGAAAACAACATCGCCACTATTGCATTCAGATACAATTTGGCGTCCAAACTATATCACGCGCATAATATACGACTGACGTAATTTACTACTTCTATTAAAAAACGGAAATTAATTTGAAATATATGATTAATATAATTTAAAATTTCTCGGGAACTATTGATCATAGCGAGATAAATTTTATATCAATCGATAGAAAATTTTATTTCACTATTTTGTAACTATTAAATTTGAAATTAGAACGACACAATTACTCTTTTAAATTTAAAATTATTGAAACTTAGGTTCTCTAACAATGAAATAATGCTGTTTAACGTCTCGCAGTGCTATGGCGCGAGTTTTATTGTTGATGACGTCAGAGCGTTACCGGAGGATCTGGGCTATTATATTAGTAATTAGAGAAATAACGAATAATGAAAAAAACCAAACCAATGAGATGAATCAATACATGATGTAGTAACTGCCATTTTTGTACTTTTTTTTTAAAGTTAGAATATTAGAGCTTAGTAGGGCAAAAAAATCAGCTTTTCATTTAAAGTAAAGGCTTCGGAAAAAAGAACCCTAGAACGTTGTTCGTTTCTATGTTTTGGAACCTTGACTTAACTCCGCATGATCTCTGACAAATTCACTTATTTAAGCACGAGACCCTGCTACGATGCTTAATTTTGGTGCAAATTGCTCAATCGTAAGTCACGTCTGATTGAGTACTTATTGGCGAGTAAAGATGAAGTCGTCATCATTGCATCGCTCGCAGGAATCATTATGTATCATCATGGTTTCAATACACTGTTTTTTATCCTTTCTGCCTATGACAGGCGAATGACAAAGCGGATCTAAAATAGAGCGAAGTTGGTTCCAAGGATAATTTGTGCATGTGAGTCGTGATATTCTCAGGCGCTAGCAGTAGGGATTTACTTAGGGAATTTCGGGGACTGAGTATTTGTGCACAGGGGAGTGGTACACCAGCAAAAAGAAGACTAAAAATTAGAAAAAAACAACAACATTGAAATAAAAATACGAAAAGATACACTCTTTTAATGCTCCATTTTCGGAATCTGAGGATCGAGAGCCGATTCCATAATCCCAAAGATCTCTTTTCGTGCGGATTCAGAGAATGTTGTCGGGGTCAAGCGCGCTCACACCGATGAGGCGTGGAAGTTGAGAGCTCGACTGTCGTTCGCGTCATTTGGTCACATTTTAGAATTGTCAAAATTACCTCGAAAATCAAAGAGTAGCTTCAAACCAAAAGTGAATTGCAATACGGCGCATTTTGTTTTTCAGCAACGTTTTGTAATGAAGAGAATGGAATATATATTTTGGACATTTTTCCGCTGACAGATCGGGTCATGAATTCAATGTAGATCTACGATGTTTGTGTCAACATCCAATACTAAATTTCATGCATCTATCTCATTATGTTTTTCGCTTATCATGTTTACATACACGCGAGCAAATCTACCTTTTGACTGTTTATGTCCGAATTTTGAGAAAGATTTCGGCATTTTTAGGATTACCTACCAAATTTCACTTGCCTAGATTGTTCTGTTTATGAGCTATTATGTTCACAGACAAACATAATTCCAAAAAGGGTTTCTTTGGTCTCACCAAGATTTAAAATGTAGCGATTCATCAGAATCTTGAGGTCGGATATTTTGACGATTACAGTACTTTTTCTTTATATACTTCTTATAAGATGAAGTAAAAATAGATAAATACATTTTAGACAAGATGCATTTTAGATTAATTATTTAACAACCCAAAATTCATTGGAAGTCTACAGAATTGGACCAAAATCGTAGGAAAGGGATGGGGGTAAAACTGGATATGGTTTTGGATTCCGAATCCTGAAAGTTAAAATCATTGAAGGATTTTTGTTCCTTCTGCGCTCATAAACTTAGCAGTGGCGTAGAGAAAGTAAGGGTCGTAATGTAATTATTCGCTCCCCCCATCAAAGGCTTAGTTTGTGTCCCGGGGAATAGTATGTTTTCGTCCCTTGATCGTATTTGGCTTTAAAAAGCGACATAAATGCGCCAACATTTTGTTACCATGACCAGTGGCGTAGAGAGAGGCGTGCCAAGGGAATAATATTATATATATTTTTGTTTTATCCCAGTCGTCATCAGTGGGTTAGAGAGTGTAAATTACACCCGGATTTTCACACCCGTTCTTCACATTTTGTTTCAAAAAGTGACTTAAACGCAGTAATGTTTTGACTCCACGGCGCCGCCTAAGATAGGTACCCAGGGCATGCATACTCCCCTAGCCCCCAGTCACTACACTACTGACTTCTTTTGCAGACTTGCTTTTTGTTAATGTGTTTCCCTACCAACAGCTAGAAAGGGATAAAAAATAGGGATAAAAATCAGCCCCCACCTGGCAAGAAGGAAGGAGGAAGAAGAAAAGCGTGGGTTACCGATTCTCGTCAGCAAATTAGAGGTCAAAGGATGAAACGAAAGTAAAGGCTGCTGCAAGCGATAATTCACGATCCAAAGGGCGGCAATTTACACCTCCGAAAATTACCGACGGCCAATTTTCCTTTTGGCGGCTCTTTAGCGGACCACGCCGACCCGACTGAACTCTACCTGGAAATAATAGCTTCATTTCAAGTGGAACGCTCTTTCCGCGTGGGATTTGTGTTTAGAGCGGATGTGTTTACGAGCGTTTATTATGGCGTAACAACGACAATTCCCTCTGCCGTTAACTGCTATCGCAATAAACAAATAAAAGATATCACGTGATTACGGTAATGTTTACCAAACATGTCAGCAAGGAATGGCAGCTAGTTTTATTGGAGCTGTAATGATGGTTTTACTTGCAGTCAGATACGGAATTAAAGGAATCTATTGGGTCAGTTGCCGGAAAGTGTTCTGTATTCAGTTTAAATTTTTTTCTTCTGTGGAACATGGTCTTAAATAGGGCAGGGTAAATTCTACGGGAGCCTCATGTTTCATTATACTGGTATTTTCCACTTTTTTAAAAAAATTATAATTTGAAATGAGAAGTTTCTCCAATACTTCTGAATAGTTTTAAATTATGGTACGACTTTCCATCAAAATGATTTAAAACTTTTTATTACTTATTTATTTTTTGCCACTACGCATATTTAATATACAGCGCTTTCTTTCTTTCTTTTTTTTTTTTAAAAAACTTTTCCTGGTTTAAATTTTATATCTCTTTCCTTTCATCGTAACTTTATTGCAAACTTTTCCTCATCATTTATTATATTACGTATTTACTTCTAATTTGCAGTTTTTTGTATCACAAAGTAATTCTGTTTGTTAATGGTCTGCGTCTGATCTGATCTGATATACAAACTTTACTTACAAATCTGTCATAAAATAAATTTTTTTATTAAAATGTAGTACCAAATGGACTGTTGTTTGCACGTTCAGTAAATGAATATGAATAAGTGAAAAAACAAAATAGAAAGTTTGTCATATCCTGTGACAGATTTTTATAATTTTGAATATCCCAAAAGTTTATAACAATATTTTTAAAAATTCATTTGTTCTCCAACATCTTTTCATTTTCTACTACATTCAGTTTTTGATATTGAAATCGTTTCTGGCATTTCAACTGCCTTCACATGCCAACAAAATTAAAAATAATATATTGAATTTTGCTTTTGCTTTAACAAATCAAAATCCAACTATATAGTATATTTTGCAATTTTAAAAGTTTAATATGGCGTCACAAACCCATACATTAAAGAAGGACTCCGTCCAAGAATCATACTCCAAGCTTTAAACTTTTCATATTTTAACTCATACCTTTTTTAGTGTTTTCTGCCATTTAACACATCTGTACAGCAAATTTCATCCTAAATATTTATTAAACCCTTTTATTTAACTTGTCTTGTTTCTTGTCTATAAAAATGGAATTTCGTCATCGATTTTCACTCACTCCCTGATGTGCTAGAGCTCTAAAATTTTGTACAGTTGTGTATTCTCGGTGACAATTTACCATTTTAATATTTTCAGAAATTAATTATCAGTTAATTGATTGATTTAGTTAAATTTAATTCCATGCTAGTGGAGCCACCTGGTAGTGAATTTGAGGAAAAAACTGGTTTTAAGAATCCATAACGTTTATAATAATGAACTAAAGACTAAAAAATAAAAAAGATAAAGGAATTCTACTTTAGCACACTAACAAAAGTATGCTTTATAACGGTTTTATTTAAATTCATTCAATAACCCAAAATAACTTTTCAGGCAAGAAAAGCAAAAAAGGAATGCATTTAAAAATTATCCTAAAGTTACTCATCCTGTTATTGAGCATTCCACACCTCGTGAACCGCAAAATGAATATGACTTTGCTCACAATTTTTCACCTGTAAACAACAATAATTTCCTCGCACGCGCGAACACAAGATCGTCACGACTGCGCATGACCTAAACGAAGGCGGATTCTTTTCACCTGCGAAGCTGAAGGTCGCAAGGTCATCTGGGTACTACCGTTTTCTCACACAAAACCCATAGCGAACCGCGCAGTTCACTCAAATTTGTAAATACTTTTAATTGCAGAGGAGGACATTCATTAGCACTGCAAGCAGACCATAGAGAAGCCTCGCGATTCGTGAGAGACAACGCCTGCTCTTTGAAACGAGTCCTTTTCGCCGCCGATTGTTTTAATTAGAGAAATTTGGTTGCCGCGAGTGGCAGCTTCGCACGCGAATGGAAAGTAGAAATGAAGATTCTGTTTTGTTTTGCTTTACCCTCTTTTCTTTTTAACAATCTTTTTGTATGTTGATCACAAAATGGCGTGTGTAGAGTTGCGCGTTTTGCCAAAGAGAGCTTTGGGCTCTTCCTAGCAGTGGACGAATCCAGTGTGAAGTCTTCAATTCGAGACAAAGCAGCTTAATAGCGATCCCACGTCTCAAATCCAGTCTATCTAAATCCAATGAAGCCGCGGTGCCCCAGTGGTAAAGTGTTCCAGGCTCGAAAGCCGATTCCACTGAAGATCCGTCGTGTATTGGCCCATCGCACGCTAAATCGTACGTAGGGAGTCCTCCCGCTGGCTCGGAGAGGGGGGCCAAAATGACGAGGTCTGTCCCAAAATAGACCTCGCGTTGCTTCGAAGCGGGGCGTTAATGCAACCAAACTGCCCATCTAAACAGTTTCACTCAAAGATCAGCATTTGTGATACTATGAGGATAAATGTCAGCTGATGTAGAACGCTGAACTTAAGAAAATGTTTTGTGCAAAAGCAGAGTTCGCAATGGTTTTTAATTTATCAGCCAGTCTTCCCACCCAGAGTAAAAAAGCAATTATATATATTTTTTTCTTTCGAACTTCAGAAGTTTCCACTTAAAAAAATCCACTTAGGGCAGAAAATGTTTCCAAAATACAACTGAACATCAAATTATTCAGTTCAACTCGGCTTTCTGAATCTAAATTGAGGAGATTTTTGGCAACTATTCATGGCAGTTCAAAAACAATAATTTATTTTTCCAATTAATGAACGGAATCCAATGTTCACTATCTTCGCAATACTTTTTTTCCTATTCAATCTCTTTTATAATAGTACCGTCAGTCTGGAGAAGGGAACAAATCCAAAAAATATTTTCTCGGGCTGTTTTTTAGACCGAACTAGGAGAGTAGCCGGCGGTGTTTTTCATCTTTTCGAAGACAGGAAACTGAACAATATTTTATAAATAACCTAATGTTTATTAATGTTACTTTATGCGGGAATATTTGTCGATTTCTTTTATGAAATTTTTATAAATTAATAGTAGAAAATTTTCTTTCGTTGATCATATTTCATAGTATTAGTAATGTAAGTAATATATTAC
This sequence comes from Araneus ventricosus, assembly GCA_013235015.1. Lineage (NCBI taxonomy): Eukaryota > Metazoa > Arthropoda > Arachnida > Araneae > Araneidae > Araneus > Araneus ventricosus. The sequence continues at coordinate 15,000 of BGPR01002055.1, forward strand.
ATATATTTCTTACATTGCTAGATAATTTGTGGAGGCATCTTATTGTTTTAGGACCCCTGACCACAAAAATTTCATGTTAATTAAAGCGTTAGTTAGATGTTAGTTAAATGTCTTTCATTGACTCACCTCCACGCAACTCTGAAGAAAGCGAGATAGGGCCCATTTGTTAATACTGTAATTTTTCTTTTGGTGAAAAATGTGGGAGCCATTTTTCAACTAAAATTTCAACTATTAAAGCGTCTAAATCAATGAAATATGCTTCGACATAATTGCTCCAGACGTTCTAAATAAACATTTCTACATGTTTTATCGGTAGTTATCATCCTGAAGGGTTGACTGAAAACGATTTACCCCCCATATTTTTAGTTTGACATTATTGTAACCAACGAATTAAGTTTCTTTTCGATCAGTCCATTTTTTTTACGTGTGTTTCGGAGTCATTGCCCCAAACTACACTGAAGGACTAACTTAGGGCTTCTTTACCCCAACAGAACTGCATGTCTGTTAATGAGAAACATGCTTACCAAGTTTCATCAAAATCCCTCCAACAGTATCGAGCTTCATGCCAATCAGCCTACGCTCCACCCTATCTAAGCATCCAACAAGCATGTCAGTCGTCCCAAGAGTTTATTTTGAGTATTTACCCCAACAGAACTGCATGTCTGTTAATGAGAAACATGCTTACCAAGTTTCATCAAAATCCCTCCAACAGTATCGAGCTTCATGCCA
>BGPR01002055.1:15754-56342 GCA_013235015.1 Araneus ventricosus
CTTTAACCTCAGAGATTAGGTTGGCGTTTATTTGCCGCTTCAATATTCTTAGTTGGCTAATTAAAAGAATATGTACCAAAATTAATCAAAATCGCCCTAGCCATATCCAACAGCATGCCAGTCGGCTCAAGGGTTCACATGTATTTCCTTACTCTGATGAATTCGATTAGCGTTTATTTATACATACATTACTTTTAGTCAGCCTGCGAGGAACATATATATACCTTGTGTCATCAAAATTGCCCCGTCCAAATAAATTTTATGTCAATCGGCCCATTTGTTGTGTTTATTTAAGAGACTTGACCGATCCTGCTCTCACGGATCGGTTATCGTTTATTTACCTTTAGAGTATGTTTAATCAGTCACTGAGAAACATATGTAACGAATTTCATCAAAATCGCTCTAGCCATATCCAACAGCATGTGAATCGTCCCAAGAGTTTTTTTTTTTTAATATTTCCCCCCACCCTTCTCTGAGGAATTGCATTAGCGTTTATTTACCTATACACTTCTTTTAATCAGCCTATGAGGAATAATGTGCCCAGTATCATCAAAATTGTGCCAGCCATATCAAATTCATGCCAATCTAAGTATTTATTAAATGCATTTTAATGATTTTTCCCCACAGTATCCTGATGAATTGGATTAACGTTCATTTACCCCAATAGTATTTTTAGTCGGCTAATTAGAAGTGTGTATACCAAATATCATCAAAATCGCCCAGCATGTCAGTTGGCCTATTAGTAACATGTATTTTGAAGTCTGCCTCACCCTACCCCGAGGGCTTATTTACCCCCACAGTACGTCAAGTCATAAAGTGAGGAACATGTGTACCAAGTTGCATCAAAAGGACCAAGCTTGTCAGTCGGCTTGTTTGTTACATGTATTTTGGACACTTTGCCCCACCCTACCCTGAGGGACTGGATTAGGGCTTATTAATTAACCCCTTATTAACTATATTAACCTAACTTAAACCCGTTCAGTACTTCAAGTCGGCTAATGAGAAACCTGGTGGTTTCATCAAAATTGGATTAGCTGTTCGGAAGTAATGCTGGGACAAACATATATATATATGCACATAAATACATACGTTGAGTTTTATGTATACAGGAATTCGTTACATCAGTGGTTTACTTAATGACTCTCATTCCTTTTCTACAGCTAACAATGAGCACACACATGTCTGACAACACACGTTTCGTGAGTTTCGATTTGTTTTCGCTTGTTCCCTTCTTCAAACTGCTGATCTTCATTTCTATTAATTTTTCATTGTCTAATTCCAAATTCCATTGTCGTCACATACCATAGAGAATTTTTCTGAAATTGTTTTTCGACTTCATTTTTCTACCATTTAGAAGCAAAAAAGCGATCACTGTTCACTTTTGCATCTATTGATTTCGGGGCTTCAGCGAAAAAATAATATGCGTATTATTTTTTAATTTTCAATTCATTCAAAAGCGACCGTATCTTCACTATTAATGAAAAGATTGGAGCTTCACACAATGAGTAATTAAATTTTCTGGTTTGCGCAGCATTTCTTTCGGTGTGGAGTCGGTCGGGAATGACTGAAATAAAAATAGGTATTAAAATCTCCAAGTGTCCAAAATCTTTAATTATTAGCTATCCATTTCATCTCTACTAATAATAAAGGGGAATGTGTGTGTCCTCTACAGGGTAGACCGATAGACTTAGAGCCACGAGATTTGGAACAAACATACTTGCAGTGCACCTCGGAGCCCTTTTCCTGAAATTTTAATTAATTAAAAATTAAGCGAAATTTCGGCATTTTTCCTTAATAACTTCTGAAACTATTACAGCTCGAAAATTATCTGAAAGCGCAAAAAATTACCTTTCTCGAATTTTAATAAATTTTTAAAAATATTTTTTGGCATAATTTACAACAATATTTTCCATTGTTGCAACGCAACTCAAACCGTTTTCATTGTTTAAAAAAATATTTGATTGCATATTTCATTTTTATTGTTATAATCTGAGGAAGGATCCTAATACATTTTGCTTTCATATTTTATTTCATCAAGATTTTTGTGAAATCTGTAAACCAAGCTCTCAGAGATAATGTTTCGCTTACATTAAGAAACACAAGCTGAAAGGTTGTTGTTGCTATGTTTTCATTCTTTTCTCAGTATCTTTTAATCCAACTAATGTGCCGTTGACCAAAATAATGCGCTGTGTCATTTTGTTGTTGAAATCAAATGCATATTTTACAAGAGGAATGAGAAAGTGAAGATATTGCCGACAACGTGGAATTAGAGGTTACATAACATGGTCAGCTATTTGACTCCATTAGTAACATTTATGTAGACAAAGAACAGAAGAGGTCCAAGATCATTAATAGAACATGGGTTAAATATCTACCACAATCTGAAGTTTAAAATTATGCTGTTAAGAGGACCATGAGACAAAAGTTAATTGAAACATATTCCCGGCGAACAAGTTGGTTCCCGAAGGCGGCTAGTCTAAAATATAATTTGATTATGAGTAATAAATTTCTGTCGCTAAGTTTTAACTGTTAAACAGATATTCATTCGCCGTGAAATTTATCAAAAATGAAGGCTATCATATTTATGATAATTCTGTCAAGATTTTTAAACGAATGTAAAATAGCAACATTGGAACAATTATAATAAGTTAGAAGCGACGTGCAGGGCGAGATTTAATTAACCTTCAACTTTCAGCTGAATTAACGTTTGCACCGTTGCAGGTAGGACTGCAAAAGTTTTTTTTTTTTTTTATTGAAATGAATATACAAAATGAATTTAATGATACTGTTTTCAAGGTGAGAATTTTCAAAGGTAACACAATAGTGCAGCCCAGTGAAAAAAAAAATAATTATCTCCTTAAAATCATTTTGAACATAATCAAAACTTTCGAATTTTCTTATAAGCGTTTTCCCATTGGCCCTAGAAGGCTAAGGTCATTTATTTAATGTTGAAGACAATTTTCGTAAGAATAGTATTGTATTTTCACCACATAAATACTAGTTTTCAACGTTAATAATATTATTTTCGGTTAAATGTGAAGGTTTGGAAGGCATATTGAAAAAGGATAGAAGTGACGTTAAGTAATTTCCTTTTATTGCACCTCTCATTGCACGCATTTGTAGCGACATCTAGTGAGGCTCTGAAAAGTTAGTTCGAGGTCGCTGTGGCCTAGTGGTAAGGACGCGGCTTCGGGACCGGCGGATTCCACTGAAGTTCCGCAGTGTACGTGAACTTGCTGCACGTTTAAATCATATGTAGGGGGTCAAACGTTCTCCTGCTAGTGTGATGCAAAAATACCCACACTGGCCCGGCCCACCCAAAAAGGGTGTAAGGCCGGTAAAGGACCAGCGGGGAGAGCTCCGCCAGCATGTGGAGGACGGGATTTATTGGGTACAATAAAAAAAATGATACAGGCATTGCCCGAACAGGGGCAGTAATTTTAAATACAAGAGAGCTGGGAGTGTAAACATGGTTCGACCCACCTTGGTGGGGAGAAAATAGCTTAATTTACTGCTCGGACAAACAAGGAACAGTAAAAATATATAAAAATAGATAAGCATTGAAAAAGAAACAAACAAATAAACACAGAAAAAGCAGTAAAAATCAGATATATAAAAAAGTCAAATATTGAAACCCCATAGTATAAAAACAAAACATACATAAACAATATTACACATCAAACGACACACAAAACACAAATAAAAACTGTACCAAACATAGAATTAAAAATACATAAATTAATAATAATAATAATAATTACTTCTGAGATAGAGAGGGATAAATTCCGTTAGTCAACGGTACTGCACGTCCCGCGTACAAGAGAATATCAAATTATCAATTACAGAATGTTTTTTTGAGTAAAACTGCGCGAGTTAAAAATTACTTTATGTCCTATACAGGATAAAAACGGCTAATGGGAGAGGAAAAGGAATGAAATTTTGTAGTCTAGAAATAAAAACAAGGTCAAAAAGGGGAATGCATAGCCCCCCCCCCAAAAAAAAAATCTAAACAACCGTTAGGGCATTGACAACGTGGCAACAGGTTTCCAGAACTGCGGAGAGACTCGGGAATTAGAACAGTAATCTATTGTCGGGGCTAATGGACCAATAGCTGCCCTAGGGCGTCGAGAGAATCCCACACCAAGGAACCGACTGGGTACAAAAAGTAAAAAAAAAAAAAACGCATAAACAAGTGGAGAGCACTATAAACCTATAGAACTGTCATTCAGTGAAAAATTAAATAAAAAATAAAAAGTATTTCTTAAAAAGCTCAAATCATGTAAATAATAAAAAAAAGAAAGACTCAGCAGGCGGGAAGTCAGGAGCACAGAATGCTGAACTGTAGAAGGTGTGAAATAAAAACCAATCCTGAGAGGAGATGTGAAGTGAAAAGTCCCTGGCAAAATGGTAAAAGATAAAAAGAATAAGAATAGTCTTTCAATATGATAAGATAGAAGTAACACGGACTCTCAAGACATCATTGGAGTCAGTTATGGTCTCTCTTCTGGGTCAGTGTATCGCATATGTTCCTGCTGGTCCTGAAAGCGCCTTCCATTTTGGTGACAGCCTGTCTATTTGTTAAGAGATTGTTAAACCACGCTTTTTTGTGTTCATCTGCGGGTTTAATTAGATGGAACTCTTTGGTCAGGGAACGGGAGAAGATATAATGATCTGCATCACCCAACCTTCCGCAGACACAGCGTGGAGAGTCTAAGAATTTAAAACGATGAAGGTAAGATGGGAATGGACCATGCCCACTGAGAAAATATATTAAAAACTTATGATGGATTAAGTTTGCAGAGGGGGCTGCCAGCTCAGGTGTCGTCCTCGCCATTTGATCGCGGTTCAAAATTATGAGATCCGTCCTGAAATAGCCCTCGCGTTGCTTCAAAACGGGACGTTAATATAACTAAACTAAACTGAAAAGTTATTTCAGTTCAAAGTTGTCGATAAATTAAAACTCACTTAAATGTAATGAAACAGTTATAAACGTCACATTGAATAAATAAAAAAAGAAATGATGATTTATAATCAGACTTTTAAGCTTTGTGTAATGATTGAGGGTCTTTTTTAATGCTGAGAGCAGTGGCGGCTGGTCCATTAAGAGCTGCAACACTCCTGAAATTATTTTTTAAACTTGTATCTTTCGTTTATAATCTTATTTGCTTACTTTTCCACTCTCAGAGTTCAATGACTTACGCAAATGCAAAAAAAAAAGTAAGACAAAACTGAAAAAAATACATGAAATGAATCCAAACGAAGGGAGAAGCATATCTGAGCTGCAAAATACTCTGCCTCTCCGAACACCATTCACAGCGCAGAAACTCCGGAGGGAAAAAGCAACCCTTTCTGCCTTTACCTTAGACGGGCTATGGGTTGCAAGACCAAGCAGCTCTGTTGGCATGTAGCCAACCCGAACGAGAAAAAGATGCTTTTTTTTAATATATATATTTTTTTTCCTCATTCCCACACAAAGTGGTCATCTCATTGGCTGTTTATGGGTTTTAGTTTCGGTTTGTGTTGCGTCAACAGAAATGCATCTGGTTGATTGATTATTTGCTTTCTCTCGACAAAAAGGCTAGATTTCTTCTGAAGATATTCATTTTTGGAAGAGTGTTAGCGAGTGAAGTGGGCGAGGAGGGAAGTGTGTATCTGGAGCTTTGATTTTTTTTTTTCGTCAGCAGAATCGTCACATCAACATTCACTTAACTTTCTGTTAGTAAAACTAGTAGTAAATGTCGTCTGCTGGTTATTTAATTTGTTTGAGAAGCAGGAAATTTCATATCTGGCTTTGAAATTAAAAAATCTGTCCTACTGAAATATAAAGTTTCTTCTTAAAATTGTATTCTCTTGATATATATCACCTCGCAACCCTCCTCGTTTCTGAGCTCACGAGCCGCCACTGGCTAAGAGCAAAGATAAATGAATACAGACACTTTTAATGAAATTAATTTATTAAACGTTGATGGGAGAAAGATGATTAACAGAAAAATAAATAATGACAGATTGCTTTCTTCAACAGAATGATTAATCAAGTTTTTAAAGCATTTCTTATCATCAATTTCCATTAATAAAGGTTCTGAAAAAACAACTTCCACTTCAATCACTAAAAAAAACTGCAAACACAAAATTCTGCCTTGATCAAATTTGTAAACTTGCTGATAAACTTCTAATTATGCAATTTCTGATTAGAATTCTTCTTTATCGCAACTGCATAACTGATAAACAAACGATAAAGTCCGCTCCGGCACGGATGCGAACAAGCCTTTCGATTGCAGAGAGTTGATCCAATTACGAAATTGACTGTTTCAACGTCAACGACGAAAAGAAAACTAGTTTGCCACTTGGACGCCCATCGTCGCGAACAGTGGCCCGATGTACCTGATTAAAAAGGGTTACAGACTGACCTCCAACTGATCAGTTACCACTTTCACACATGACTGATTATGGCCATCAAAATATATCCGAGATGAGAACCTTCGCTTTCTGTTCTTCAAGGCAGATGGAGCGTAAAATGCCTCGCAGCTCGTCATTGGTCGATAGATGCGTTCAAGAAAGTTTTCAAATACAATAAAACACCATTTATGCGTTTCTCGTTTATACGTCGTTTCATTACAGTCCCGATTCATTTGTATTGATGAAATATCTCGTTCATACGACGTGAAAATGTCCTCTTTTCTAGTGTATGAACTGTGATAATGATATCATGAAATCACACACACACACACACATATATATATATATATTCGAAATTATTCACAAATGATGAATTAATAGAAAACAAACTGAATGGTGCTAATTTAAGCGTTGGTTATTCCACCTTTCCTTAAAGACTCCATTGAAAAAATTCGAACCTCGTCAAAAGAATAGTGGACAAACATTCAATGAATTTAATTCGATTCATAGAGATGTACTTTAATATTCACAGACAATCAGCTCGTCAGACTATGATTAATTTTTTTTAAAAATTGAACGCTACTGGATATTCTAATTAAACGTCTACCTGCATGCACATAAATGGTATAAGATAGCATAATCGTATCAAGATATGCAATAAAGGTATGATTTTTCTCACTTTTATGATAAAATTTTAAATTTAAAATTTTACTATGTAGTATTATAATAGCAATATTTTTAAAAAAACTTTAAAATTAATACTTTTATCAAAATTTGCATTATTAGCATTTAATTTGCAATAATAAAAGTTATTTATTAAAATTTCGGTTATACGTCTTTTCATTTATACGTCGTTTTACGTCAGTCCCTTGAAAGACGTATAAACGGTGGATTACTGTAGTATGTTGTAAAAGATATAATATAATAATTAATAATTATATAATATAAGTTATATAATAAGCTATATATTAACTTAATAATTTATATATCAATTTATATAATATTATATAAGTTAATATAATATAATAATTGTTGAAGATATTTCAGAGAAAATATAGAAATATGAACGGCATTTAAAAAGCAAAATTTTCATTAAAAAATTTTAATCAAATTCTTACGTGATTGATATGTCCAAATTAGCACAAATTCTTTCTTCGAAACAATCAGAATTAATTTTGATACACACATAAACAAAGAAAGGAATAAAATCTTGTTTCAGGGTCACACTTTTAAACAGAAGCGAAATATTTAAATGCTATTAGCAGATGCTATTTTTTCTTTAAACAGCTAAATATTTTGCAGGCGTTTCTTTTTGTATCGAATTCTCGGTTCAGTAAATGCTTTTCAAAAGAATATTAATACAATAAATAAAAATGAACTATTTTGTTGATTTAGCAAATAATAATTTATTCCCTTAATAAGATGCTTGTTTAAAAGGTGTATGTGAGACTGAATAAAAAATGCAAACTATCTTTAAAACTTTTTTACCTTAAAAAAAGATAATTAATTAGAAGACCCATCGGTGAAGGTAATATTGATTCAAGTACAACAAACATTCTTGGAGTACTACATTCTAGAATGATGTATTCACAAACTTGAATGGATGTTCTGAAAGCAACCTTAGCATCAACTGTGTGCTACAAATTTCATCTACTCTGCATCGCATTCAGTTAATAACCAATTTGCATCAGCAGCAGATCTACTTACTCAATTTGTATGCAACACCTTTCAACAAACAATGTCATTTTGATCATTAGTCCTTTAATGCATCAGGCTTATCTGCGTAAGTATCAATTGCAAAACATTTGTTCAATCGATTTACACAATGGTATAATTTTAGGTTTTCTCCTAATAAGGCACGCTTACCATATTCCAATGTGCTAAAAACGAGTTAACTTTCACCTATTATTTCTGAGGGCTTCCTGCTGAAGTTTAAGCACAAGATGGAGTAAGGCATATCTCTTGTTGCTATCACAGAAGAACCGATTCTGAGAATAGGCTGGCAAGACAGTTGATCTGCTCAATTTTACAGTTTCTTGGATCGTTTTCTGTTTGCTTAACACAGCAAAATGAGCTCACTGGTAACTGCTTGTCGAATTAGAAAAAGAAGGCAGTTAGGAGAAAGGAAATATTGTTTTTCTTGCGGAATGTCTGGTGAGTAAAGAGATCCGACATGGAGCTGTGTTTTTGTGCTGATGGCCTTGTCGAGACTGCCAGAGTTTTTTAATTCATTGAAAGATGCTTCTTGGTTAGAATTTCTCTGATAGTGAAGATAATTTGCACTGAATCACTGATAACTGAAAAACTTTGTTAAAGAAATACAGCTAATAGCTACAAATAATAGCTCAAGACCAGTTACAGCAAAAAATGCATACATTCTTTGTATAATTATTGTATAAACAATTAATAAAATAAATAAACTATCAATAAATAATTCCTATTAATTTTAAACATTTAAAATCTTGTCAATTATCGGATGTTTTCGAAATGTTGACAATTACTGTCCAAACATTGCCGATAACGCAGACCGGATTGATGTTTGGTTGCTCTTTCTTCAAATGCCTTCTCTCAACTCGTCCAATGTAGCTGGTCTTGAGCTATTAACATTATTTTCTGGTATCCCCCCCAATGGTGTAGCGAGGTTGAATGGCGCCCGGGTCAACATTTGATTTTTTCCGCCCTTCATCATCAGTGGCTTAGTTTGTGCAAATGGCGCCCGGGACATGGTATTTTTTCGCCCCTCATCGTATTTGACTTTAAAAAGTGACAAAAAAGTAACGTTTTGTCATCATAGCCAGTGGCGTAGCAAAGGCTAGTGGCATCACGGAAGCAATGCGATTTTTTAAACCCAGTCTTCATTATTGGCTTAGCAAGCACAATGATATTATTTTCACGCCCCCCTCGTCATATTTCGCTTTAAAAATGGCACAAAAGCAGTAATGTTTCGTCACTAAAACTGGCGCGACTGAAAAGAAATCGTTCAATGAGCATGGAGGCACATCTTCTTCGCCCTAGTCACACTCTCACCAGGATTTTTTTTTTTTACCAAAGTAGACTTTAAATTAATTCATGACTCAAATGAATTAATATATTCATTACTATGGTAATTAGTGCATTAACTCATTTGAGCTATGAACCTTCGATATATGTTATTAATTATTAACGAAATAGTTATTCGAAGTGTGTATGTGTTTTCTGGGACACCAGGTATTTACCGCCATGTATCAAACATGACCTAATGTCAATCTAATTTAAGAAATTCGATGACGTAACACCACATGCACGTCCCCGTGTCCGGAGTCACTGTGACTTTTTTTTGAGCGGTACAGAATATAATATTGTCCTCGTCGTCTTATTGTTGATAAAGATATTCAGTTAGGACTCTTCAAAAAATAATTTACGGCTCTTAAAAATTACTGATAACCTATCGGACAGGTGATGCCAAGAAAAATGTTATTTCTACTACAATGCTCAAATCACACACCAGATGCTAATTGAATATGTCATGGCTCATGATATAAAACATCATCCTTGATATACAGTCGAGCAACTTTTTAACGTATATCACAACAATATTTATCGCTCTAATAACCAAACTTGAACGGCCAGACAATTTTTTGCCACACTCTAGCGTTCAAATAACTTCAGTTGATCCTTAAATAGAAAAAAAAGCGGTCTGAAATTTGATTTAATCCTTACTGCAGCCATATAAAACGAGGCGCAATTTTACGACCGCAGTTAATCTTTCAAAATCTGAATCGTCAGTGGTCTCCCACCAAGTTGCGTAATGCCGGTGCACAGTTCTTGGGAAGACAAAAATCCTTTTAATTGTCATCAAATGGTGCATTAAACCCAAAGATCTCTATCAGGCGATTGTTAGACGTAGGTGCGGTCGAGTCCCAGACCCCACAAGTGGTTCCTGAGAGGTGTGTTCGTCCTGCCCTTGTTGACGTCTGGATTTGTCCAAAACTAAATTGAGATGTCGAGATGTGCAATTTTAATAAACTTTCCCTCCTAGGGTTGGTCTTGTAAAGTCTGATTAGTTTTTTCCTAGAGAGATGAAATTCTCATGTCATTAATATGGGAGGGAATTTTACGAAGAAGTACAGTTAATTCTACGCTTCTGGGTGATTGGTCTTGAAAGCTATGCGGTGAAAAAGACATCTATGTTTGACATTATCTCATTCGTTTAATTGCTATCTTAAGATGCCTCGAAGATTATTGGTGGCTATAAATCTTGATTACTTTTTCTAGTTCTTCAGAATGGAACTTATTACCTTTCATAAGTCTGGATTGATGTAAAGGATATTAAAAAAGAGTTTATATTAGTATTAGTTTAATAAATTCTGTTACATATTTCCGAGTTTCGCTGAATTCAGATTCAATTGAGTTCCAGGAAGAGAATAAAACCCCAAAGATTTAGTTTCTTATTAGCTAAAGTAGTGAAATCATTTGGGAAATTAATTTTTTATACTTTATTAGCATTATTTTACTATGCGGATTTAGGCACATTTTTTACATTTTAGCACCTGCACAAAATGTTTGGCTGCGTTGATAAAATATATCTTTAAATGCTTCATACGCATCAAATTTCTAAAATATATAGGGAAATACGTTGCATATCCCTATATTGATAGAATTTTTTTAAAATAGGCGGGGTCCTTATATTTTCTAAATATGTATTCAATGATTTTCCTAGAAGATTTTAGATTGAATTCAAGCAGTTCTATATTTAAAATTGTAATCTCAATTATATCAAAATTGCAAGTTAAAGCACAGACATTAAATATTCATTTAAGAAATCAGAGAAAAAGCAGTTTTATGTTACATTTTAAAGCGTATGAATTAGTTGTTTATCTAAGTAAACATAATATATTTCCAACCAAAACATTTCAGAGCAATTTATCAAATTTTTCGAAGTATGGTTTAGTTTAATCAGATTAATATTAAATTAGATTATCGGTAATTCAAACTGTAAAGATTGGTTATCTTATCAAGTAACTTTTTCACTGATTTGTTAGTTTAGCGTTCATTTTGAATCTACATTAACTTGGACATTCACGATCGCTCCGTTCCACACCATTTGGAGCCCGTTATTTCAGAACCCATCGTCAATGCCAAAATGCAGAGAGAATTTATGCAGCGTGGTCGAAATGTTGGGATTTTCATCCGGTTTTGTTTCCATTCGGCGCACTAGGTTATAAAACTGAAATAGGATAATGGGTAAAGGAGAGCGAGTCTTTCTCATAAAAGAAAACCACAAATGGGGGAGGAGGAGTGAATCCCTCTCCGGAAATAGGGTGGAGGAGTAGGCACAGTAGCCCTGGGAGATTGAAGTGACCGGTTGTATCGTTTGCATAGAGTCTCCATGAATTAATTTCCCACCTAAAGTGATGGACTGGAAACTGGAACTGTCTGGTGAGACGCTCTCCAAATGACGTGAAACGGTTCGACCACGTATATCTAGCTTTAGAACTATGGTCAAATGGCGACACCTGCCAATAAGCCCCTCTCTAGACTTCCACACCTCGCCAGTAGCTGGGACGGATTTAACATGCACTTGACCCTTATACATGAGGAGTTTTCAGTGCGATCGGTTCTGAAACCGCGACCCCCTGCCTCCAAAGCTCTCTCTGCAGTGCGTGTCAAAAGTTTAAGCACGCCAAAAATTTTAAAATAAAACTTTAAAATATGCACTCTATTTTAAATCAGTGTTCATATGTGTAAAAAAAAAATATAGAATTCAAATTATACTTAATACAATCATGCTTTAAACTTTATTTTCAACCATCGAATTTAGCAAAAATACAAAAATGGGTGTGTCAAAAGTTTAAGCACATGAGACATTTATTTTTTACAATCGAGTAAAAATAAAATCTTAATACTTGATTATTGTTCCTTTTTATTAAATTACGTGAAATACATGATTTTCCATCGATAACACTAAGTTCTTTATTAGATATGACTGTAGTTCAAACCAAACATCCTCAATGGCCAATTTCAGTACTTCAACTGAAGAATACTGCTTACTATTTTGATAAACTAAATTTGTGAATTTACTCCACACGTTTTCTATGAAGTCCCATGTTGGAGCTAAGCCACTGTGACACTGATTTGGAGGCATGTATTGAAGGGTTGCCATGTTGAAAAGTCAAATCTGTTCCACCAAATTCAAAAAAGGGAAGCAAATGACTGGCAAGTGTCTCTTGGTAGTTTTCAGATTGTTTTCGACTCTGAGTAAGACCAGGGATGTCTGACTGTTGAAACAAACCGCTGCCCATACCATCAGAAATACACCACCATGTTATCATCTAAACATGCTTCTTTTTGAAGATCATGCCAATAGCATGCAATCCCATCAGGTCCTTCCAAATTCCATTTTTTTTTTTTTCATCGCTTAACATAACAGTAAGCCACACGTCACCAAATGGCGTGTGCTGTTTGACCTACTGTAATCAAGCTTCTTTGTGGTGTGGTGTCGAGGCATCTTGTGGTTTTTCATATACCCCGATTCTAAAATTCTTCTATGAATAGTTTTTTTCGATATTTCTCCTCCAGTAATATTTTTAATACGAGAAAGAGAAAAATTCCTAGTTGAAGCCAAGATTCTGATGTGCATGTCATCGCGAGAGCTGGTCACTCGTGGCCTTCCAGAACGAGTTTTTACCACAAGTTAATATTTGATAAATTACACGTTTTCACCTCTTTATAGCAGCTACAATTTCAGAGAAATGGTCTTCTGTTTTGCTCCCCTGCACCAGATTTTTTATGCTTCCTAATATGAAAATTCTTTAAACCTAGTCATTTTGAACTAATATCAAACAGTCATGTTCTTCTTTTATACCTAGATATCATATGCGTGTACAACTGCTTGTGTGATTTTATTGATTTGCATAAAAGCAGTTTTGTGCTTAAACTTTTCACACAACAATTTTCCTTCCATTCTCAAAACTTCTGATTAAAAATAAAGTTCTAAAATTTATTATGCTTAATATGATTTTAAAATTGCAATTTTGTATACATATAAAAGAAATGTTGAAATAAAGCTTTTGATAAGCACTGTACCACCAGATCACAGGTGGCTTTTTTCCAATGTCCGAATGATTTAATAATACTTTAATAAAAACTTTAGAAATCGAAGTTTATGGTTTAATTAGATTTACGCCCCTTATTGAAACCTCTGAATAGCCGATGTCTATTTTGGGACCAACCTCATAAGCAAGAACAATGGTCTAGGTGATGTGAACCAGCTCCTCCCTTCTAAGCTTCAACACCATACCACTGAGGACGCTTGACTCCGACCCGTAGACACGAATATAGTCGTCAATACTTGAGAGGGGGGGGGGCCTTTGGAAGCACTTAGGTTCGGACCCTTTCATCTTCAGGTTCGAATTGATATAAATGGGTCCGTAACAAAAAAAAAAACAATGCAATGTGCCTAAATAAGAACTTAAATTAAGGGTGTGCAAATGATCCTACTTTTAATTAAAGCAGCATGCAATAATATAATGACTGATAGGAAAAAAAAGGTGAGTAAGATAATGTATTTTATTCACTTCCAAGTTATTTTGTTGACCAATGCGCTTTCACATCTCTGATCCATCAGTTCGGTCGTGGCAATTAGTGGGAGGGTTGTTCTTATCAACTATCTGCATTAAAGATTTCCTTTTGGGCAAATATGATTAAACTGTATTGGGGTTGGGCGTAAGCGCCTCCGCGAGGACCATCAGCTTTTCCCATGTATTGCCCCTACTTTGCAGTACTTTGAGCATCTCGGGGATGTTTTTTCGTCGAGTCGCTAGCCACCAGTCTCGAAGTTGAGACTCTCTCACTAAGCATATTATTGGAAGAAACATAACGAATACATAATCAAACATTGTTGGAAGCGGCGGAAGTATAAAGAATTGCTGAAGTATACAAGGAGATAAAATATGCCGCCTTGTCTACTGAACAGATTTAATACGCAATTTAAGTTTTAGATAAAAACTTTGTTTCCCTGATTGAATGTTGAATATATTGATTTTAATAATGAAATATTCATAAGTAAATTGAAGGCAATAATTCAACAAAAAATAATTTGGTGAAATTTCTATAAAGTTATCATTTTCACAGACAGACAAAAATTGTTGCGCATGTTTTTGCGGTTGTTGACGAAGACAAGACAGTGAAGAAGTGCAGCGAGTGAGATTTTTAAAAAAATGGAGCTCACCGCGCAACAATGCAGAAATGTGTACCAAATTGATTCGATACGTGAAACGTGCGCGCGCAATCCGATAACCTTAAAATGCAATAAATTTTGCTCCCGGTCAAATGACCTGTCGTGGTACGGTAGGCTACACGTGTTTATTAGAATTAACAAAGCAAGGGCGTATATATGGGGGGGCGCCCCCCCCCGAAATCAGAAACAAATTTAATGCAATAAGTAGTTATTATTCGGCTGGCGTTAATGAAGGCGTGGCCTTGTTTTGAACTATGTCATACCATGGATAATTTCACTAAATAACATTTTTAATTCGCAAAATTTTGTGTCTATATATATACAACTTTGGCGCCAAATTTGGAAAGAAAACTAAGTTGGCAATAGTGAAGAGTCGAAATCTCGAATAGATTTGAAGATTCTGAAATATTACAGAAGGTCGCCAAGCGCGCTAACAGATCCTATGTAAGCGGGCGACCGGCAATAGGAGTTCATTCTTATGCGGTTAGTTCGTGTGTTAACGTTTTCTCTGCTTGTCTATCAAGTTTTATCTGTAGCTCTGTTTATTGAGTTAGTGAGCTTTTTGAATAGCTGTGTATCTGCGATCATCTGCATTTTGTTGTTCTGGAATCTTAATGTGTTATTAAGTCAACTGCATTCACAATGAAGAGACAAGCTTCTATTCAAAACTTTTTTGCAGAAAAACAGAGTTCAAATAGGCCTGTTAGTGACAGTGCTGAAGTTGACTGTGCCAGTAAAAATGTTCCTTCTGGTGTCGCAAATACGAGAACCGTTGATCCAGCCCCATTTGCGGAGGACTTCAACCAAGTAAGAAAAAATATCTATGATATTGGAAACTGTTGTCAAAGCAATTCCGTTCGTTCGTTAACAAATGAAGAAAAAATTTCGCTAGTAGAAAATGTTTGGAAACCGCAACCTGTATTCAAATTTCCCTCTACTTTTAGTAGTTCTAGTTCAAACCACACTAGATCTTTTCAAATGAAATGGCTAGAAGAATTCGAGTGGTTAGCTTATTCTGAAGAAAAATCCGGATCTTTTTGTAAATATTGCGTAATATTTTCGCACTCCAAAAATGTAGGAAAAGGAGATCATCAAGTAACAGGGGCATTAGTAACACAGGCTTTTAGTAATTTGAAAAAAGCCAAAGAAATGTTTCGTAAACATGAAAATTGCACATATCATAAAAAATCAGTCTTGATTGCTGAAAACACAAAATCCATTGTTGCAAAAAAAAAAACTGAGAGTGTTATTAATCAAGTCAATGCTCAAAGAAGATTGGATATTGAAAAAAACAGAAAAAGACTGATTCCTATATTACAAACTATAAGATTTTGCGGAAGGCAGCAAATAGCAGTAAGAGGTCATCGTAAGGGTGGACGAATAGGCCTAGAAGAGCCCGAAAAAAAATGACGGCAATTTTCGAACACTCCTGAGATACAGAGCTAACAGTGGAGATAATGACCTTAAAGACCAATTAATGAACAGTGGTCGGAGGAGCATGTACACAAGTTCTTTTATTCAAAACGAGCTCATTAACACGTTTGGTCATTTAATACAATCTCAAATTGTGAGAAATGTCAGGAAGTCTATTTTTTATTCCGTCTTAGCAGATGAAACCACTGACATTAGCCAAATAGAACAGTTTTCTCTTTGTGTACGGTATGTTGAAGACCAATCATACAAAATTAGAGAAGATTTCCTAACTTTTGTCCCCGTTTATGACGTTACTGGTGCAGGCTTAGAACACAGTGTTAGAGACCTTGTCAATTTTAGGGCTTGACTTAAAGAAAATGAGAGGTCAAGGATACGATGGTGCTGCCACGATGAGAGGGCAATTCAGAGGGGTACAAGCTTCTATCAAAGAAAAACTACCACAAGCCTTGTATACACATTGTTCTCCATATAGTCTAAATTTGTGTTTGTCGGATGCAAGTAACATTCCTTCTATAAGAAATTGTATGGGCGTTATCAAAGAAGTCTGCAGATTCTTTCATATGTCAGCCAAAAGAACTGAAATCAATGATATCTGACTGTTGTCCTGAACAGAAAAAAAAGAAACTTATTTCACTATGTGAAACACGATGGGTGGAAAGGCACGACTCGGTATTTTTATTTAAAGATATTTTAGAACCAATCCTTCTCTCTCTTTTGAAAATAGAAGAAGAATCAAGTGACTCAGCACCTAAGGCACATGCTCTAAGTAGTTCTATCAGTCAATTTCAATTTCTTGTTAATCTTTTTGTTTTGAGCCGGATGCTGTCAACTACACATAACTTATCTGAGAAGCTTAAAAAAAACACAGATCTTTCTCAAGTCATAGTAAATGTTAACAGTGTCTTAGATCTGCTATCGAAACAAAGAGTAAATGCTAATGACAACTCTAAAACCCTGTATGCTCAACTAAAGGAAATCGCTGCAAAACTCGACATTAAAGAAGATATTACAAGAGTTTGTCACTTTCAAACAGTCCGCAACAACATCCCTTACATCACAGAAGAAGAATACTATCGACGAGCTGTTTATGTACCTTACCTTGATGATTTTTGTAATTCACTGAAGGAACGCTTTGAAACTCACAAGGAAACAGTTGCATCCTTAAAACACATCCTTCCAGAATTTTGTACCAAAACAGATTTCTATTCATTTGAAGCTGCTTTCAATTTCTACGAAGAAGATTTGTCACATAAAGAGGTCGTGCAAAGTGAGTTTATGTTGTGGAAAGAAAAGTGGAGTCAGGAAAAATATGAAAATCTTCCCAAAACAGCCATTAGTTCTCTAGAAAAATGTGACAAGACTTTCTTCCCCAACATTTATATTCTCGTGAAACTACTAGCAGTTCTGCCCGTTTCTGTTGCAATCGTGGAAAGAAGCTTCTCAAGTTTAAGAAGATTGGAGACTTACTTAAGAAATCCCACATCGGAAATAAGCTTAATGGACTAGCATTGCTTTCGATCCATAGAGACATTAAAATAAGAGATGAAGCTCTTGATAAGTTTGCTTGTGTACCAAGAAATCTGGACTTCGTTTTGTAAACTTTACATAAAAAAAGCAAACTTTTTTTTATGTATTCACTTTATGACACCGTATTTATAGCTTAATAATAATAAACCAACATTCTTTTCCGTTGTATAAAATTTACTTTTGTTGGGACCAGAGCGAAAAAAAAAATCTTCATTAGAAAAAGTTAACACATTAAGTAGTAAAAAAGTAAGGGGAGCGAGGAAAATAATATCAACGTGAGTACAATTAAATGCTCAATACGCGCGTGTTATAAAACAACGCACTATTATATAATAAAGCATTAGTTCAGTTCTGTTATAAAAATAAACTGAAAAGATAAAAAATAATAATAACTAGATTGCTTAGTCCCAACACTTTGTTTAAAACCCCTTGAAAACTAACCTTAACCATGGAATGATAGTTTACTTTAAAAAAACAAAATAAAAAAAAACCCCCAAAAAAATGGTGACCTTTTCGATTTTCCCCCCCCCCCCCCAAATTATAACCTATATTCGCCACTGTAACAAAGAAAAGAAAAAATAAATATTGAAAAATTAATTGTACCTATATATTTAATAGAAAAAGTCATGAAGCCAATTATGAAAAAGCGATAACATTTTATGCGAATTTTCTAATTAAAGTTTACAACCCGCCATTTGGCCGGTTGTGGTCCGTTCAATGTTAACCAAAATTTTTTAGTATACGCCAAAAATTTCGCTTTTTTATTTTTCTCTTATCTGTATCAAGAATTCCTACTTTAATTTACACCACATACATATGATGCTTACAGAGAAAATCAAACCCCCACATTCCCCAGTTGGTTTAATCAAACTCTATTCGTTTCAGACTCCAACCTCAGTGAAGTCTGAAAGTAATTTTGGTGCAAAAAAAGGGGCAAAACTATCTCTATATTTATTCCCCTAGTTCTTATTTTTTCTTTCATCTTTTGTCGGTCCCTCCTGTTCAGTTTAACCCTGTTTATTCTGAGGCTATTCAGTCCTCGCTTGAACGGATCTTGCGAGATCCATTGGATCTCCATTGTTGGAGAGAAACATTGCCTTCCCGGCGAAAGCAGTATCAGACCTCACACAGCATTTAACATTGTGCCACATACCGATCCATCGTAAATATTTACAACTAGTAACCTGTTCAGTAGTTGTAATGTGGTAGCTGAGATAATAAATACTTGAAATCGACAGCAGACGCGTGAGAAATTGCTTCAGGATATGAAGGACATTCAACTAGGTCATTATAGGGAGAAAAGTATATTTAAAATTAGACTTTTGGATTTTTGCGTAAAATATATTTTCCTTTATAATTGTATATGTTTTAAATCGAAAATGAGTTTGATAATATTTAAGATGATAATATGAAAAATTCACCGAAATAGATAATTACATAGAATTCAACAACCAAAATTCAATTCAACAATAAATTAAATAGTGAATAATAGAATTAATTATTTTCAAAATTATTTAATAATAGAATAATTTAATAATAGAATTAATTAAATTTCAGAACTATGTACCAAACTAGGGAGCAAGGCTGTGCATAGCGCGATATTGCTTTACAAGACGGGCAGCCTTTCATTATTTGTTAATTTGTTTGAGGAAATAATAATTTGCCGCCGAGTATTCTATACATTTCATGGGAAAGTATGTAAAATATTGAAGTAAAGCATTTATTATACACTTCGCCTAGATACTGTAACAAAGTGGTCAAATAACAACTATGATTTAGGAGAGCTGTATCGAAACGATGATTTAGGGTTGCAGATGGAATATAACACAACATTCTTCGACTAGTGTCGGCCATCTGAGGAATGACAATGCTTCTCTGTGCAGGTGTGTTCTAACAAAGCTTAGCGGGACAGAGGCGCCAAAAGCGTCCGCAGACGCGACGATAATTGCTGGAGACCAGACAAGACCACAGGGTCCTTAAAAAGCTTTGATTGACAATGTCGCCTACATGAAGGGAGCTGGTCAATTCAAAGTAACGAAGCGTGGATTCGATGGACGATGGATAACATTTACCTTTGTAGGAAAAGTGCTAACGAGGGAGACATAAATGTGGAACCTTTTGCAGGTGGTAGAAAGGAATGCCACCTGGCTAATGAGGAGACCCGGATCAGTACATAAAACGGGCGGATTTCGTTGTCGGGAGGAGTTGAGAGTTGGACTTCACCTACGCTGGTGAGCGTGAAGTTTTGCTTCGAATCGAGACTCGGCAGTACTCCCATCAGGGATTGCGAGTTCTGATATTTACGGATAGACCCGGTCCTCGGGCTCATCTCGTAGGAGTTTACATTGAACTCCGGAACTTAATTGTTTTTTCCAACGTAGTGCAGGTTGGTTAGCGAAATTAATTAACTACTCGACCAAGAGTTACAGTTCCTCCCTTCGAGGTCATTTTTATTGATTTTTTGTACATAAACATTCTAACCTAGAAAATGTCTATTACAAATGTATATATATAAGTTAGCTGTAAATAAATTCGGAAAGACTACTCCTTGTCTGAAACCGCCTCGAATTTGCTCAGCCATCAAACCGCGGCCATCGGCCGTGACGTTACAATACTCTAAGGAAAGCCTGGGTTTCAAACATTATTGGAAGTATATACGTACTTATTATGACAATAGTGATGAGAAATTCATGTTAAAATTTTAAAAGTATTAATAATAATCTTCTATGCATCGAAAAATTGCTCATTTTGATGCATATTTCCCCGTAGTATTTTAAAGAAATTTCAACCACTAACCATAAGTAAAGAAATTTGTATGAAAAAACACAACCAAAATGAAAAAATGGCGGAGTTTGTTGATGAACTTCTTTGGGGAAAGATCCATTTTTGACTCTGTCGAGCTCTCTTGTGCTTTGTCGGAACGTTGTGAAATACTGCTAATACGTGACTATCACTCAGAAGTAAAATTATGAGGTCTTTATTGTACTCATATTTGCACGAGAAATTAAAAGATTAAATGCAGTGGATAGAAGTATAGTTAAATTACACTCCAATATAGTTTTTTTGTTAATAAAAGCTATTAGTTTTCTAGGGGGAAATCTACTTTAAGTCTTTTACAAAAAATACATCAAAATGATTCTACGTAGAATTCATAAAATATGGCCGTTCTGACTGACTACATGAAAGAGATCAAATTACATGTTAGTTGTACTTCTGAAAATAAGAAATGTCTTGCGAGTGTAATATGCATGTCCAATTCACAGCTTTTTACTGATTATAAGGAGGAAAATCCTGATTCTGGGTATACGCTTGCTTTAGCTTCGTATCTTAAAAATGTTTGGCCTACCATCGTAACGAATCTATAAACCTTTTAAATAAGATACTGTGGGAACGTATTATCTCGTTTCATGGCATATTTTAACTAGATTTATGTTACATGTATCCTTTTCTTTCCTTCTTAATAATATCCCTACATGTATATGAACACCGTCTCTTAAAATTAAAATGAAGCTCATTATTGTAATATTACTTATAATTATATGTTTAAAAACGGTTCATTTCGAACATATCCTTATTTCTGTGATTTCTATTGAATGGCCAAGTGTTTACAACGGATGTGACCCATCGTTAATTTCGGTAATGAGCTTCACGTTGAAGAGTATGATTAATAACAATTCCACCATATGTTGCAGAAAACGGAATCATATTGCTGAATTTTAAAGTCTAGGACCCTATGCATAATTCATCCCAAAATTTTTCCAGCAGGTGACATCTTGTTAAAGCCGGAATGATATAATGTGGGAATATCACATTTGGACTGCAATTCCCGTTATTAGTTCTTCCTAATATAATTGCAGATTTCACCCAAAACGATTGTCAACGACAGTTAACGCGGATTGATATTAAAAAGCGCGTCTGCCTCGCTAAGTAACTCACCAACCATATTCCAAATGCCATCATCAATAACGCTTTTCCGGCTTTAGCACGCTGACAAATTGAAGGCATTGACAGTTTCCTAGGATTCCAACGGCCATCTACATCAAAGCTCTTGATAATGACTTAAACCAGCTACCACCTCGCTGATACAGGTCTGACATTCCAAACCAGCGTGGCATAATACACCGATTTATCTCTAGGCAGCAGATTACAGGCCCCAGAGAGACACCGACGTGCCATTTATTTCAACCCCTGGAGACGACAGTGAGACACTAGGGGTCTCTTTTAAGGCGTGGTCGTTGTCGGCTCATGTTCTAGGCCATGTGACACGGTGTTGGCTGTAGTTGGATTAAGGGAAATGGCGCAAGATAATTGTAAGGGTGCGCGAGCTTTGGGGTTAGTGTTTGTTCGGCAGTTAATTGAGATATCACAGGAAAGATGGAAGATGTTTTGTGTTTGTTTGCTGAAGAACACGACACGCCCCTTAGTTTACAGTTGTGCTTTCTAGTGTTATTGATCGGTTTTAAATGTCCTTTTGGTTCTGTTTCTGTTTACTGGGTCTGTCGTGTTCGTTTTGTGGAATTGTAATCCGATCAAATAATAGTTGTTAGACCAAAATAATCATTGATTGTGTTTGGATTAAATCATGAAAATTCAGCATATGATGAGCATTCCCTCCAGTGACGTAGCGACGGAATGGGGGGGGGTGAAGGTGGTATACATGCGCCGGGCACCAGTCTTAAGGATAGCCATGGAGACTAAATTATAGAGCGTTTGTGTCACTTTCTAAAGCCAAATACGCTGCTGGGGCGAAAGAATGATGCCCACACCCAGGGCGTCATTATAAACTTACTGAGGATGGCTGGACGGTGAAAAAATGATTATGCCCAGGATGCAACTTACCCTCTCTGCGTCACTGATTCATTTCCACGTTTTATCAGACTGGGCATTTATTAAGGTAGTTCTTAAACCATTTCTATTTCCGGATATAAATATGAATAATTTTTACTATTACGCTTAAAATTATTATTGAAAGTTGGTTTCCAAACGCTAAAAGGTAGGGAAGTAATAGTTTAAACTCTTCTTTTAAAAGTTGACCATTTTGTGCACGCAATTTGTTCTTCTCATGATCATTTCTAAATTTTTTTACAAGAAATTGGTTTCATTTTTCTTCTTTGAATATTTTTGGAGGCTAGTAATTAGATATTAGTGATTTCGATTATTAGAAAATTTGCGATTATTAAAGGGGCCGTTCAAATATTACGTAAGCACGTTTTTGGTATTTTTTGACCCCCTCCCCCTTGTCAGCAAAAATAAGCAAATCGCAACTCCCCCTCTTAAAGTAACGTAACCAAGAGCATTTACAAAAGCCGTATTTTTTTTTACAAAACGTATAACAGTAATAATCTCATTTTTAAAATTTTGGGTCTTAATTCAAATAAAAAACTTCAACTCGGCTTAAAATGAGAAAAAAAAATGCAATTTTAATTTCCTTACAATTTCAAGTTTAAGCTTACAAAAATCAAGTTTAATTTTCTTTTGCAAAATTTACCTTTTTTTCAAATTTAATCTTTTAAAATTAAATTATTTGTGCAAGTTACAAGAGATTTTCGGAAATAGATTTATTTTAATGGCTTTCTTAATTATCGCTCATTCTGCCCCTCCCCCCCTTGTCAGAAAAATTAAGCAAATCGCAAACCCCCTCCCCCCTTGGGTGCTTAAGTAATATTTGAACGGCCCCCAAAAAGTTATTTCGATTTTTTTTAGCTCGCAAAACTTTCAAGAAAAGTAAAATATAAAAAGGAATTACATTAAAAAAACTAGAAGAATGATGCACTATTAGTCATTAAACAATACAAAATATTGTCTTTTGTAAAAACGTAAGATAATTTTAAGGATTTATAAGCATTTTCTAAATATTAACCTCCTATTCCAATACAAGCGACTAATCCTTCTATTTCTTATTTAACTGTATAAACAACTCTCTACACCAAGAACATACAAAACATTGCTGTCGACCATTTTTAACTTTAACCACAACGCTAGCAATTAAAATTCCAAAAACGTTGAAATTGATCCGGAAAACTCTCATTCAGTTACCGAAGTTAATAAAAAATATTTAAAAAAATGATTTTTTAAAATTAAATCGGAACTTGAATTACAATCAGAAGATTGTAATTCAAGTTTCTACCTTCCTTCCAATAAATACTTAAAACAACTTTATACACAGAACAGACAAAACATTGGCATTGTCCGTTCTTCAACTTAACCACAAATCTACCAATTAAAATTCCAAAGCGAACAGATTTCATCTGGAAGACACTCATTTGGCCATTGAAACTGACCAAAATCACCGCTCATTTATGCAGAAATGCGCTCGGCATTTGCATAATGTTGGTCTTCCGAAAAATACCGACATTCAAACGATCACACTGAACAGATGCATTCTTTCAGTCTTGCGGCCGTATTTCCTGCAGGCAGACACATACGCCATCCACGAGATTATCCCATTCGTCAAAATTAAGGACAGATAGCTCTCCAATGGAAACGCACATAAAAACTGCTGCCAACGAAGACGAAGTAATAAAAATAACGAACACAAGAAAACGAAGAACTTTCTGAATGGTAAGGAAGTGATTGACGCTATCGTCTTGTCGCCCAGTTTAGAGCTTGTTTTTTTTTTGGGGGGGGGGGGACAAAAGGTCCCCATTTCTAGAGTTTACTCTGCTTAGCTGAATTATAAGGCTGATTAGAAAGTTGTACAATTAAAATTTCTGTACTTTTACAGAAAAGCTGTCATGCGGTTCGACTATTACTTTCCATGTACCTATCACTTCTGAGACGTAAATTTAAGAAAAGAATGGAATTGCAAAGAAATTAATTGTATTTATCGTCCGGATTCGTTAAAAGAAGGCTGGTGTGCGTTTCATTACAAAGAGTATATTTTAATTGCGTTGTCATACAACTTAAATGGGACAAAGAAGTACATGTAGTAAAGGAGACATCTTACAACTATAATAATGATTGTTATTATAACGTTTATGCCAAAGGCTTGAATGATTGGCTAGTTTTGAATTAATACGTTATAAAAATTATATAGGTTTGTATACGTAACATTGAATATCTGAAAGCAGGATCAACACCAAGGAGTAGGATAGGTATTTTTTTATTTGTAATATTAATATAACAACATTAATTTACTTTCGCCTCAGTTTTGTTCACGATTGATTTCATTTCCCATTTTAATGCATATTAATCATTCACTTAAAAAACCCGTTTGTTCAGGGGGATCCCTTTTCACCAGTCCTGTTCATAATTTTATTTATTTAACATTTAAGAACTTGGCGTTTAAACATCACAAACCGTAATCAAAAAGTTCGCCAGGAATTTTTTCCTGAATGAATTGAAATATTAAAAAATAAGCTTAATGAATTCAATTATTGTAAATGGATATTATTGAAGAAACTAAATATTACAGCAATAATTTATAGCAAAAGGTTTATCAATTTTGACGATAAAGAGCGTTGAAAAATTAGTCATCAAATACTCTTTTATGAAAACAAATATTTATTAAGTAAAAAAATATTTTCTTCTAATTCAAAAGTGTAAGCATATTTTCGATACCGAAAATATTATAATAGCATTTGTATTCAAAATGATAGCTGAGATATACTAGTAGGCAAATCGTTGAATATTATACTGTTACAAGCTTCAAAAAACTCTACAGTTTTATAAATCAGAAATGCTCCAATGCAATATCTTTATTTCTTTTACAATAAGGCATAAAATGTATTGGAAATCTTTTAATTTTTTGTGCATTTGCTTCATCAACTCAACAGTATAAAATTTAAGTTCACCAAATCTTATAATAAAACTAAAGCAATGAGGAATTACAAAAATACATTTGACAAGATTTCTTTACTTGATCTTAAAAATAACAAAGAAATAATTGAAAAGTTAATAACTAATGGAAAAATCATAATTTTCGTATTTTCAAATAAAGAAAATATGCAAACCTGAGAGTAAGTGTTTAATACAAATTTTTCTATATAAATGAGAAAAAATGATGGCGAAAATCGAATTAGTTCAAAAATTATTAATAAATTTACAAAAAAAATATGGAATTAAATTAATTATTTTTTCAATTTACATATATCACATTACATTCTATATACATTATTTTATTTTTACTTTGTTATCTTATGCATAAGCAACATTTTATCACGACGACTTCTTTGCTATCGAAAAGGAATCACGTTCTGTAAATGTTTAAGATGCCTTGCTTGTTATTGATTTATATCAAAGATATTTTTACTTCATATATAAAAAATATATAAATATTTCTGTTTCTAAGATGAAAAAAGGTAGGGACCCAGTAATTTCGTTAAAAATAAAACACTGAATCAAAATGAAGAAATTTCATTTTCAATGATACTAGAACCATTGCCATTTTAAGTGGTCATAAATTACATCGATAAATCACTATACAGTCACCTTGAGTTGCCAAAATTTTGACCAAAATTTTTGAAAAAAAAATTCTTTCTTGAGTGTATTTTTGGAGAAAACACGTGTCCCCTCCAACGGTATTGTTTGGCGACTGATATCATTCCAGGAAAGAATCGCGCAGCCGACAATTAACAATGACCGAGAACATCTACCCCTGAAAAACCCCTCCTCGCCCTCAGGTACAGAAGACGAGTCAAAGGTGGGCGCCTCATTACGTCACGTGCCACGGGGGGGGGGGGCAGACTGTCTCCACCCCTAAAGGATGCGAGAGAAGAAAACCTGTCTTTTTTCAGGTATACGTAATGACCGTTAGCGGCCACATAAAGCGGCAAGACCAGGGCCAAAAGATCACTTCGAGCTGAGCTCTTTTCGTCGAAAGTGGGACAAGATTCCCCCGGTTGTGGAATTCGATACTTTCTATTTTGGGATCGGATGATTTTTTTCCTCCTCTCTTGACAGTCCTTGTCCGGCTTTATTGACTATGATCAGATCATTTTATTGAAGAAGGTGCCTTTATTTCGAGTAGTTAAATTGGTGGTAAAAATATTGAAAGTGGACAATCTGTTCATTGATGGAACGTTAATTTTTGCCGCTAACCGCCTTTGTAATATCTCGACCGGATTTTCTGTGCGTAACTGTTTATTGAAGAACGTGCAGTTTGTGCCTAAGACCAGAAGTATTAAAAAACAAAACAAAAAAGAACCCGAGCAATTGATGGAACTGTAACTCTTCAGTTCAAAACAATGCTGTTATCATCTTCATCAGAAGTTCATTCGCAGTCACAAGTTGGGACTTTTCATCGGTAATATTACTTGCTTCCATTTTCCCACGAAACAGATCATCAACTAACCGTCTATATCTAATTTTCTCCCTGAAAACAGTAAGCATAGTTTCTTAAAGAAGAATTTTGTTATTTAACTCCAAGAGAGGCTTTTCCGAATTCGGAGTCAAAAATTAAAAACGATACCATTTATCATCAAAAAAGGTCTGTTTTTGACAAATGCTTTGTCATAGAATGGAACTCGTTTTGGCGCGAAAGCAGTAACTGATAGTAGAGCGACAAATCCTAACTCATCATATTGTCCTCATCTTCCAACCAATCTTCACGCCATGGATGATTTAAACATTTCCATTCCAAGCTATAACAATGGATCCACATGTTTCAACCTTCTCACTCCATCGAATGGAACAACGCCGGAGGGCAGCGGCTCGTCCAACCAGTTAGAATCCGATCCTCCCACGCATAAACTCCTTCTCTCATTGGACCGCGTGGGCGTAGACAAAGAACCCATTGGTCCCCGCCGTAGGTCGAGGAGGGGTTCCACGCCACGTACGCCCCAGCAGCAAGCCCGGTCGGTAGCCAGACGGAACGCCAGAGAGCGCAAACGCGTGTGTCTCGTCAACATGGGGTTCGCGAATCTTCGAGACCACATACCGCCCCATCTTAGCATCCAGTCCGGACCCCCAAGTAAGTCCAGATCTGGCAACAACACTGCTTCGAACAAAAAACTGAGCAAAGTGGACACTCTTCGATGTGCCATCGAATACATCAAGCAACTTCGTGAGGCTATAGGGTTCGATGATAAGGACAGTACAGGGACAGCTTCACTGGAAGGATTTTCTTCATCACCCCCTGAATCGTTGTCTTCCCCTTCTTATTGCACCACTCCGTCCCCCGTCACGATTCTCATGGGAGATTCCAGGAGTCCGCCGATGTTCGAAGACGATGAGAACGACGATTTTTTCAATATTGTGGACTGGACGACGTTATAGCGAGGAGCGTCAGTAACTCCTGATAAACTGTACATTTGTAAAGTGAGTTTATTGTTTTATTGCTCTCTCTAAATTTAAAATTATTATCACAACATGTATGGAAATGACAAGACGTAGAATGCTTTGTAATAATAATATAAATTCATTTAAATAGCTCTTTATTAGAGTAACAAAAACATATAAAATTGTCTTTTGTCAATTCAAGTCTGTCGATAACATGGCAAGTGACCATTTGATAAATTGTTGCAAGCAAAATCTGAGTTTTTCACTTAACACTTGAAGCAGTTGATCCCGTATAAAATTGATTTCCTCATGTTTACCGAAATAATGTGTGCTCAAAATTGTTAAAAAATTTTACTATAATCTCATAACCACTTACGGAAATCAATTCTTTCGTTTTTTCATAGTAAATGTTCAAATTTTGTTTCTTGCAAAATCTTCATTTGTCAAAGAATGCAATGTTAAATGCACGTATATGCTTTTCTTTTTAACTATGAATATAGATGATGCTTTAAAACTTATTTTGAATATTCTTTATCTTGTGTGTCACTGAAAATAGTTACCCAAGTTTAGTTAATGTGTCGTATTAAATAAGCATGAAAAACGAAATCTATTGCATCGGTCTTTCAAGGTAAGCCATTCTAATGCTTGGAAGGGTTTTCGTGAAAGATGTTGATTTTTGACGAATTAAAATTACAAGTTTTATTTTTGAAAGGTAAATAATGAAAAACTTATTTTTTTTAAATAAGAATATTTGTATGAAACGATTTCAATCTTTTTTATTCCTCTTACTATGAAATATGTTCCAAACTGATAAGAATTATTGTTTTACCTTAATTTAATTTTTAATTTCATATTACGACACTAATTCACGAAATTTAGCTAAAGTTAAAGAGTTTAAAAAGTGTTCTTTATTAATATTGAGCTCGCAAATTTTAAAGAAGTTTCGCGAATCTAAATTCTGATAGCAGTTTTAGTACTTTATGATTTTATAATATATACCGAATGAACGTATTTGAAAGCATTTTAAAGTTTTCGAAAATTAAACTGACACACGGTAATTGTAATAACGAAACTTCATTAGAAAGTACAATTTTATATGGAGTTAAAAATTTGACTATTTTGAGACATTTTCAAAGCCTCAGTTTCAGGTTTTTCTAAAGAAAAAAGCTACGAAAATGAAGCGCTGAATCAAAGGAACTTAAAATTTTTGATTTAAATTCGCTCATTCGGATTCACTTTAATTAATTAAGAATTATACATGTCTCATGCTTCAGTTTTGGTGTATTAATTCTCTAAAGTTTTTAGATTTGCATTTTAACAATTTTTTGCCATTTCGCATATTGTTTTTACAAAACAAATTTTAAACAATTTCTTTAAAAAATCACCAGCGTCTCAGTTTATAATTTTGTTTTGAAACAAATATGACAATAAAATTATATAATAATTTTATATATTTTACTATTCAAGATAATCGTCATAATTTTTTTAATGCCCTTACTTTTTTTAATGTAGAAAAATTACCAGATATTTCAAAAATACTGTTATTAGAATTTTTTTTAATTAAACAACTATTGTGAAACTATTTGTCTTAAAATAAAATTTCAAATGTTGAGATAAATTTTATTTTTGGATAGTCGTATTCGGGAGACTGGAATGTACAAAATAAAGTAGAACAAATACTACAAGGAGATGGAATGTCTTATTAATTTTTAAAAATCGTTGGTCAGATATTATCTTTAAAATTGTTTATTTCCAATTCTGAGAAGGTTTTCATTTGATCTGAGCCCTTGAATTTTGTTATTTATCATTATTATTAAAAAGTAAAAAAGCAATGAAATACCATAGTTTATTTGCTGTTTTATAAGAGAACTTAAGAAGTAAACACCGTTTTTTCAGAACTGTTGTTTTCAAATAACGCAGGGATAACAGTCACAAATACTGAATGCGTATTGATTTTTATTTATTTATCTTTAAATTTTCTTTCCAAATAATATTAATTCACAGTTACATGACAAAAATAATACAAATTTTTTGAATTTTATTTTAAACAGTTCTGATTTTTTTTATAAAAAAACAACTTATTGAATCGCTCATCAAAAAATTTAATCCGTTGAAAAGCTGTCAAAGTAATTTGTTTTTCTAATTTTGTGTTCATTTAAAAGCGGTTGATAAATAGGAAATTGAAATCAGTATAGGGATTTATTAGATATTATAATTACACTAACAAATTGGGTAAATTTGCAACTTACTAGATTCCACTTGCAACAGAAATTTACAAATTTCACTTGCGTATGGAAACTAAAACTTAGGAGTGTTTTTCTTCGCATTTTGATCAAAACTTGGGAATGAAAGAAAAAATGTCAACAAAAAGTTTATAATATCTTATTTTCCTTCATATTACATGTACTTAGCTACTTGCACTAAATTTGCTTAATAAGGCCAAGTTTTTTAATTGTCAAACGATAATTATGAAAATGTAAGTCAATATTTTTATATGCATGAAACCTGAAATAATTATTATACATTAAATAAATATAACTATTTTATAATAATTACTAACCCTTTGTGCCAACAATTAATTAAAAATAACTCTAAAAGGGAAAGTAACATTAGTGTTTCTTATTGTTTCATTAAGAAGAAATGTCAATGCAAGCATGAACGTTAACAAAAATGTACTATCATTGTGTGCCATATTTTTCACGCTGAATTTTCTAATATACATGAACTACTTTTTTTAAAAATGCATTTTTGTAAAATCTTAACGAATGCAAATATTTAAAAGTTTTCTGAAAAAATAAAGTACAGCACTCAAGAAAATGATTTTATGATATAAAAGTCTATTCTGTCGTAATCCCAACAATGATAAATTTTAATTGAAAAATTCAATCAAGCAGTTACAAATCTTAAATTTCAAAATATCTTCTGTTGCGATTTTAACTTTCCTTGGAAATTGTACTCTTGATTAGAAATCTTTGAAACGAAATTTAGTTAGCTGACGAAACAAAGCCATTGGTACAAATGCTGTTTCCTGTTGTTAAAAAAAATCTTTATAAGTTCTGTAATGCAAACATAGAAAAATATAAACAATTAAAAAATAATCGATTCTGAGATTCCAATGTCTAGTCTAATGAGCATCTTTTAAAGATCATTCGATTGAAAATGACAGGACACAAATCTTAACAACGCAAAAGATGATATATCATCATTTTCAACATTGTTCTCAGAACAACTAGAGATAATGACTCAATCTCAACTCTTTAAATTTCAACACGCCCATGCACTTTTGTTCAAAACTCGGCTTTTAACTTCGAGCTTTCAATTACTATTTGCATCAGATGAAGAATCGGTTCGCATACCCATCGTGAGGTGAATAAGTAAAATCGTGAGTATCCATCTATAACAAATTATGCGAGGAAGAAAGCGATTTAAGTCACGCTTTAAATGACATCAGCATTTAATCTTTTAAAATTCAGCGCATGTAAAAGCGCCATCACTGTCAATTATGAGATTCAACAGACCCCTCATTTGTAGCTGGAAGTGACCAGAGGACATTAATATATTCCGATGCGTCCAGAAACAAACTGCTTGGTACTCAGGAAGAGACAGATTTGACATCGCGATGCGCTGAGTTCAATCGCATCTCGAATCTAAAATTCGAGAAGCAGAGTTTCACAATAAAAAGAGAAAAGGAATGCGTATAAATAATGGCCGAGCTTGCATCTGAAGAGATTATGTGATGATCAGTTGAAATAGAAATTCCTATCAAGTGGAATGGTGTTCTTACTTTTACAACGCGAAGAATGTTTTTTCTTATATAAGAATGAGTGCTATTCTGGTTTGAATTTTAAGCTACTTCAATTTAACTGTTTTACAGAGAAATGCGACAATGATCTGCAATTAAATCTTTTTATAGAGAGACAAATATAGGCATTCAACCGCAGTCAGACACATCATTGTACGGGAAGGGTTTAAAAATTAATCAGCTAAGTTAATAAAGTTTAGTAATTAAATTCTCTATAAAATAATTATCTTAATGAAGTGTCTGACTTGTAGTATATAGAATTACACAATTTCTGATATTTAGATCTGTAATTAAGTCACAGTAGCAATCGCATTAATTTAAAATACGAAAGTCACTTGGACGCGCGTAAATATCTCAGATGACCTTTCTGTTCTTATATTGATCAAAACAGCGTTAAACGTCCCCGATATGATGTATTTTCTGCTCAGGATGTTAAATTAATTCGTAGGTCAAGGGATTAATTCTGTTACATAATTGTGCTATAATGAGATTTGACATTTCTTTCTAATGTCCCACTGAGTGTAATGCTTCACGCTATGTGATGGCAACAAAAACAGTGTACTATACCACAACTTGCTGTCTTCATCTTCTGGGCTGCATCTGGCGTTTCTAATGCCGAATAGTGCCAGGGGCAGGGACTCGGGTTCGAGGCCGATTCCACTAGATGTCGGTGCATACGGGCCTGATGGGTGCTAAATCCGTCGGGGTTTGGCGTTTGAAGAAGACTCAAATTTCGTCCTCGCACTCAGTTCAGAATCAGTCTTTCTCTTGTGCAGCTTCAGAACGGGATGCTTAAGCAATTTAAGCTGCAGTGAAAGGAAAAAGGCAGAAATCTGAATGAATATTCCGTGTAAGGGTATGAGCGTTTATGAATTATAAAAGGACAGAGCAGTGAAAGAACTACAAATCTGAAAACTCCACAGACTTGTTTTATTAAAAAACTAGAATTTTTTAATGATAAAAAATAGTTCAAATACATTATTGATTAATTATAAAATGGAGTAGAAGTCGTATAAGCGTTGAATGGATTTGAGAAATCAAATTGTACAGCGAAAAAAGATTTTCTTCAAAATTAGCTAATTTCATCTCTAAAATGAATTTAAATGTTTTGAATTTCATCTTGACAGTAAGTTTGAAAATTGAAAAAGACAGTCAATATTGGGGATTCGAGATTTCAGATATTTTCCTATTTGAATGACACTTAAAATTTAAAAGTAATCAAAATATTAAGAAATGCTTTAAAAGGAAACATCGCTTGAATTAAGAAACGGTTCTGTCATGTCTGAATATACAAGAATACCTTACTGACAATCTACAGTAATCTTTCTTGCTTAGCATCTTGTTTCCTTGGAAAAATCATTACAAAGATTTCTACGTCCAAGGTGGAAATTCTTAAACCAACTGTAAATTGTTGCTTTAGATGGCGCGTCATCACCAAAAGTCGAATTCATTCGATAGACACACAAGTGTTGCATGAAATCGTGATGATAAATCAAACTCAGAAAAATCCCTTCGATTTAAATCCATGTTTTGCCACCATTTTTTTTTTTTTTTTACTTCAAAATGATGTCTTAAGATGAATTTCATACAATTTTCCGTCACTTAACAACCATTTCTCAGGGAGGAAATTTAAATTCTTAAAAAATCGTCTGTGCTGAAAATTTTTATTCTTGCTGTAGTCATATTCTGAAACTTCAAGTACTGGTTTTCGTATCGTTGATTTCTACTGGTGTAAAAAATAGGTAATGATTTATGGGCTTAGTAAAAACATTTTCCTAATTAGAATTTAACATGCTAATGTATCCCCTGTATCAACATCAACAAGTTATTAGCAGAGTCAGAAACCAATGCCGGAAAATCTCCAAATGTTTTGTTACATTTTCCCATTAGTATCGACGCGGTTATTATTAAACTGTCAATCTTCTCAGTCATTCATCACCCATATCAGATGAATCTTAATTTAAAAATGTAAATATCTATATCCGATTTCGTATCTTATCACTGGCTGCTGACCCATACCACACAGACAGCAGGGCGGAGGTACGCGATTAGTAGATAAACCACAGAAGAATTCTTATAAAACTACACGACTAATTGAAATTTCGATCTCGTATGGGCAATGGAGCCGTGCAACAAACAAAATTCCGGACATCATTTATCAATTACTGTTTTTAGGGAATCGATTTTTTCTTATTTGGCGACATCGTGAGTTGAGGATGATGATAAACCGTTTCCTTTGCCTTTCGAAACGACGAAGTTAATTATCTACCCACTCACAGAACGCACTGACGATTCATCAAGAGCCATGCCATCCTGTGGTCATGGCAACTAACGGTTACGTTTATTAAGTAGGAATTTTAAATATTGTGTAGCCAGAAATGGGTGCTCTTGATGAAGTTTTATGAGCAAACTTTCTTGGGTGGGTCAAAATGCATATAATTGAGAGATTAGTCCGAAATTATAATTAAATCGTAATGAGTAGTTCGAATCAGCAAATATATTTTATTGAAACCACAGACTACTTCCTATTGGCTTATTTGAACTATGTGCTGATTCTTCCTGGAGAAGAATATTTAAAAAAATTAATGTGGTTTCTACCGTGTCTTTTGTCTGTAACAGTAACGTAATTACGTGTTTAACGACTTGTGAATACTTGTATGAGTTTCTATATTCACCAATACTGCAGCGATTTGTAATACATATATATAAAGTGAGACATACATATATATCGAAATGAGATTAACGGCGATGTATCGAAAGTTTGCTTTATCTGTAGAAGTAACGCCATCATGTGTTTAACGACTTGTAAATACTTGTATGAGTTTTTCTATCACCCACACTGGTACGGTTAGATTTCAACATATTTGTTTCTAATCGATTTAATTTGGCACTTGAAAACTTAATATTTAAAGATATGGAACTTTTAAACAAAAGAGAACTAAACAATTCCGAGTCGAAATTTCGTAACTGATTAGTTAAATATTTTACAAAGAACGGTGACGTAATACTAAATCGGAAGTCAAGCCGTTAAATGGGGGATAGATCTGTTATACTTTAGTTTAGTTATATTACCGTCACGTTTTGAAACAACACGGCAATCTCATATATATATATATATATATACGTCTGAGCAGGCATATTCCTCACCAGATTTCTACGCCACACCAGCGAGAGGACAATTGACCCTTGATGTAAAATTTAAGAGGCATCAGACTCACACATATGGTGGATGTTTGGTGGAATAGGGTTTGAACCTGGAATCGTCTTGTCCTAAAGCCGAGATCTTACCACCAGCCAAAAAAGGCCACAACTTTTTTATTTTCACTTGCAGGGAAAATAAATTATTAAAGAAAGGCTTCAAACTATGCATTAGTTTTTCAGTTGCAATTCAGCTGTATGACCACTGCAACAACTATTAAGAGCTTTAACTCGAAATAAAAGTTTCAACACTTCAAAAAACTGTCGAAAATTATATTTCCCTTTTTGGGTAAAGTTTTTAATCC
Organism: Araneus ventricosus; assembly: GCA_013235015.1. Classification (NCBI taxonomy): domain Eukaryota; kingdom Metazoa; phylum Arthropoda; class Arachnida; order Araneae; family Araneidae; genus Araneus; species Araneus ventricosus. The sequence continues at coordinate 50,853 of BGPR01002055.1, forward strand.
GGAACTTTTTTCTATCTTAAATAACAGAACTGTCATTATAAAGAATTGTAAAATTGTACTCACTTTTCCACATAATAAAATGAAAATGATTGAACTCCTTACACATGAATTTGGAAATACACTTTATGAATGAAAACGAAATTTTCCAGATCTGTAATGTGAAGTTATGCTAACTTCGTATCAGGCAATGAAACTGCAGTTTCGTCTTTTCGGACTTCGGAAACTGGAACGTGGGAAAAAAACTAGTTTAGAATATAGCAATATCTACTTTATTTATCTGCTCTGTAGCAAGGAAGAGGATAATTATATCAGCAAAATCTTACTTGTTTTCCAGTAACAGCTTCAGGAAAAAGATAAAAATAATCTATATTGAATTCTACAACCTATATATTTTTTTTATGACGAATAATTTTTAAAATTTTCTTCTACAGGATGTGAAAGTATTCTTTGCCAACATAAAACTCAGGATTATAAGGGAAAGTAAACACTTTCCTTTGCTCAGGATTTAACAAAGGAAGGATATCTATAGAACTCTGTAATGATACATTCCTGAATTTTCTAGTCAGATCTAAAGTTTCTTGAAATGAGAAAAGCCTTTTCTTTGCTGGTAAGTAAGTTGCTCGAAAACTATTCATATATTTCAAGTTAAAGCATATTTGATCCTTGAGAATAAGTAAATATCAGACTAGTACAGTTTTAAGATGCCAAAAATTTAGTGGTTTTAGATTAAGCTGAAATGTTTCGTGTTTTTTATCTTGACAATTTCGTTAGTGAACATTTTATGGGTTTTTTTTTGTATTCCATCAAAAAATAAATTTATTTTTTAAGTAAAAAATTATGGAATTTCAAAATAAAGTGCAGAAAGACTCTAAATGTGTGTTATGTATTATTCGTAATTTTAATGGAATTTGATTAACCCTATCTCCATCAAAATTTTTTTCTCCGTTGAGGATCTACATTTTCAGATTACCGTACTCAATCAAGAGTTTCAGTTAACAGTTTTCTTTTCGGAATAACTTCCGTTTTTAAGCAACTGGTGCGTAAATTTCGTAGTAGAGAATTACGATTAAGTCAAGTTATGATTTGTATTCGTCATTACCGAAGGAAATGAAATCTGCTGAATCTCAGCTATACGTGAAATTTTTCGTGTTATATCTCCGCAAATTACCAACCGAAAGGGAAGTTAAACCAACTTTTTAATTTGATGTAACTTCATTTTTAAGGGAGCCACCAGGGCTGATAAGCTAACCCCCTTACTCTCATCTTTCAGTTGTAAGAAAAGAAAACATTAATAAGAATAAATACCGTATCTCGATTTCTGCATGTTTGGTACTGTATTCACTATAAGCCATAATTGAAATTTCCATTTAACTATTATTCATGTGTAAATTGTTTTTATCAATAATTCCCAGTAAGAATGTAATTGTAAGATTTCAATAAAAATGATTTAACCTATCGGTTTTTTCCTTCTCTGTTGCAGATTCTGATGAAAAGGTTTCTTGCCCACACGATCCGGTATTCTTCCATGCGTGCCTGCTTAAAATAGATGTAAATAGAACTGTTTCATAAGCTGCATTCTTATGAACTTATTAAGTGCTAGAAGGAACTGTGTGAAAATCATCATCAGTTTTTTAATACACGAATGATTTGTATTGGAGTTCTGCAGGGAGATGTATTAATTTGTTACTGTTTGTCAAAATAAATTTACTTCTTTAAACATTTTTTCTGCTTAATAGTTTGCTGTTCACAAATACTACATACTGTTCATTCTTTTCAATTATTTCTTTTGAAACATCAGGAATAAATAACGTATAATTGCCAGTATATAAATTTATAAAGAATTTCTGGGAAAAACTAATTAATGACTGTCAATTTTAAATACACAGGTGAATATCGAAATGATCATTTGTTCCAATTCATCACCGGTTATTATTTTATCATATTAAATTTATCTGTTTACTAAAAGAATAAAAATATATCAACGACAAAATGGATGCCTGTAAGTTGTCCATGCTCCATCTTTTTAGAAACAAGCGAAAGACAATGAAAGTTTTGCTGTGTTGCAATCGAAAAAATTATTTGGATCAGTGAAGTATTCTTTCAAAAATATCATTAGCGCAGAAGAAAAGTGGCACAGCTCGAAAATAATGATTTTCTTGTTGAGTGATGGAATACTTTGACTTTGTGATGACGCCTGAATGAGAAAACTGCCCACCAACTACCGTTTATACAGGCAACATTCTACCGTCTTTTTAACAATTTTTTGCTTTTTTGGGATTATTTTAATAAAAAACCTATAAAATAACTGTTTTGATTTGTGTCAGGTTTCTTGCGCATCATCGATACTTTTTGTCCAAATCTTTATGATATATTCATTATTAAATTTATTATGCTGTAAATTCTTGAAATCGTCACTTTTAAACCAAACTTTTATTGTTAATTGAATCAATATTAAAAGAACTTGCTTTGAACTCAACTACGTTATATGCATGAAACACCAACAGCACAGGCCGACTCCTCCATATTTTTTAAACTAATTTAATAGATATGTATAAAAGATAATAAATCCCAAAATGTTTCAAACGGTATCGAGATACTATATTCTAAAATAGCCGAAATATCTTACCCAAGATATTTTTAGTACTTGAAAAAATTTTTTTCCTTAAAGTTTGTTGATGTTACAAGCCACGTGATGGTAATAATGTAGAAGTAATTCTTGACTGCTGAAAAAGGACTCTTGAAAGCAGGAGTGAAAAGCAATGAACGTTTTGAAAACCAATTACACATCGAGGAAACTCTCGGAGAAAACCACAAACTCAATAATTTTTTTAAATGTCAAAAGCTGTTAGATGTTTTTAACTTAAAAGTGCCATTCTTTATTTTTTTTAAACATAGCTGTCAAATTAAGGCATAATTTGCTCTTGTCCAAAAGCATGCCAACAAAATACAAAGCATTTTAGCAAATTCTTTTACTTTGATGTTACAGTCCAAAGGCAATATAAAACATTGAAAGATGATGAAAAGTTAAGTCATATTTATTCCCCGATGCCATTTGGCACGGCACGATTCTCATTCATTTATTCATTGCTCGCCGAACTACTGCGCTTCTCTACTCGTACAAACTTGACACGCCCAATTTAATATCCCTTAACACCGAATCCCATAACTCAAGGAGCGCAATCTATTACTCCATCATTAAAAATAAAATTCGTTTCTGAATTCTTTCACGAATTCAGTCCGTGCATTAATCCCTCCGCTTCACATGCAGCAGCAATCATTCCCTAAATTATAACCCGTACAGCTTCGTAAATAACCTATTTAGCATGTGAAAGAAAAAGAAGAGATTGACGAAAGTTAAACCTTTAAATTAGGAGTTCGCAGCTCCATAATAGCCAAGGTGTGGAAATGACCAGCCGAGACCGGACTGCTGCCCAAAAGTGATAGTTGCTTATCGCGATTTACATATTAATGCGCAAGTTGCTATGCGGTATGGTTAGTGAAAAATGAGATAGTGGTAGTTCGGCCTCTTTGGCGTGAAGTCCATCAGGATCGAAAGAAATAAAATCCAGAGGCTTTACAGTTGTTAATGGCGTGTTAAAACGAAATGTATCTTTTCAACTATTTGGGGTAATTGGCCCATAGCTCATCTGGGGCATCCGATGATATCAGAATCATTCGGTTAATAGAAGGATCAGAGTGATTGGATCGTGATCTTGAAGAACACTCGTCTTAAGCCAGCAAATAGTTCGCCTGTTTATTTTGAATAATCGTAATTATATACATGCAGTAATTGCTGATTAGGAGTCTGCATAATTCTTGCCGTGACGGTGATCGTTATTGCGTGCGCACCAGCGTCCTACTCACTGTTCGAGGTGATACTCCGTCTGAGATTAAAGTAATACAGTGGAATCTCCCTATAGCGAAATCGCTCGGTTCCAGTTGAAAAATTCGCTATAGAGAAAATTTCGTTATACGGAGATTAAGAGATTTTTGCAGTTATTTATTTAAATGTTACAAATCTTTTAGTATGTGCGATAAGTTCAAAAATATTTAATTATGACTTTCAAATAAAAATGAAGTAGTATAATTTTAACAAATTTATAATAAATATTAATTTTTATTGTATAAATAAAATGCTCAAAAGTGAAGACAATTCACCAATTTAGAGAATAATATGTACTAGTACGGATAAACATAAAATGCGTATTGTCACATCCATTTGCTGTTTCCACCCCGATTCTTGGAATCTTGACCAGTAGAAATGCTGCTCCCTCTGTAGTCACCCAGGTCCCCACTGCATTACCCTTCACATAGCATTCTATTGTTGTGTGTTATCGCTGGAATGAACAATGGGAGTGGTTCCAGAAACAGGCACGTGTGAGCGATTTGTTTGCACAGAAATTAGCAACTTTCTTCAAAAATGACAAAAATCGAAAAGATAAAAGGTCTGGAAAAATTCGTTATAAGGGGACAACCACTTCGTTATATGGAGAATATTTTGAATGTTATTTAACATTCCGATTAAAAATTTCGTTATAGGGAGAAATTCGCTGTAGGGAGACTTCGTTGTAGGGAGACTACTGTATATGCATGAACTAGTGTGATTGGCCAATAATTCTTTATGTGAAGATAAGTATTTATTTGATTAGAGGATTTATTTACTATACAGCATAAATATACATGATAGAAATACAGGAGGCAGCCCAACTTGGATCCTGAAGTAAACGTAGGGTTACTATACGTCCGGATTAGAGTTCGAATCTTCTAAATGTCCGGATTTACGCTAGCGAATAAGTCGAGAGAGAAATTTGGTTGTGATTGAAAAAATCGGAAGTGACTCTTTCCCTAACGGAACTGCAAGGAAACATACTCAGGGGGGAAATAAGCTCTTGACTTCGAAAAATAAAAATAGCTTATTGAAACCCGCGAAGTTACTAATAAGAAATTTTGCGGCAATAATCTCAATGTACAATGAAGTATTTATGCATTAGCTCACTAAGTAAAAAAAAATATTTAATTTATTAATTTGCTTTTAGGATTTCTACTAGTTTACTACTCAAAGAACTTTAGAACACTAAGAATGGCTCGCGTCTTCTCATGCATCAAAGATATAACTAACTAAATAATACCGGAAGCAAGTTTTCTCGTAAAAGACCCTCTGGGAATATTCCTGTTCTATATTTCTTGTTCATGTTAGTTTAATCTTCCGCTTTGCAGCTACTGGACAATTATTTAGGGACCTACCTCGAAATTTTGAACCGTGGTCTGATGATGAGGACGATACCCGAGTCTGCACTCCCACTCCAACCTTCCACGTGATATCGAAAGAAAAACTTTTAACGCCATAGGTTTAAACATGTACCAGGTACAATTTCTGATGGATTCGGAATCTCGAAGAAGAGACTGCTACCAGACCATCGCGACCCTGCAATATTCATGGCGCGAAAGTTCACTCGTGCGTAGCAACGAATGAGAATAAAAAAAAGTAAC